>JBBYHM010008237.1:27837-46079 GCA_038381775.1 Adansonia rubrostipa
AATGGCATATCTATCTTCGGTAAAAGCTTACCGACAGTCTTTGTACTATAATAATTAAGTATCGTAGTTCTTGTACTTTTGAATTTAACATTTTAATCTTTATACTTTTTAAATTATAGTATAAAAAGAAAAATAATTAATAGTGTTAAAAGAACCATTTTAATACGGATAAAATGTTGAAGTGTTATGTAATGTGGAATTTAAAAATTTATATAGAAAAACAACTCAAACCCAACCCTAAACCCAAACCTAGTTTTGTATAAAATTTTAAATTCCACATCACATGACATTTCAAAATTTTATCAATATTTAAATAATTTTTTTAACACCTTTCACCATTTTTCTTTATTTGCTATAAATTTAAAAGTATAAAGATTGAAATACTAAATCTAATAACATAAGGACTAAATACTCCATTCACTATAATATAAGGACTCTTAGTTGACTTTTATCATCTATTTTTCGCTTAATTAAGATGTAAATTTTACCTTCGATTTAGCTTTTTTTTTCTTTTTCTTTTTAACTTGTTTTTATCAAAGCTTAAATAATTTAAACTAACAAACTAATTTTAGTTGTTAAGAAAATTCCCATTGTGAAACGTTTTACAACTTTCATTCCTAACTTTATATGCATTTCAAAATCACTCAAAATGAGATTGATTTTCAAATTTCAATTTATTAAGTTGGATGATCAATTATTTCATAATTAAGTTGATAAGAAGTGCCTTTTTGTTTTGGTTTCTTTTTTGACTTAAAAGCTATTATGATGCTATTATGAAAAATAAGAATTTTAAAAATTAAACTAAAATTGTTTGGTAATTTTACTTTTATAAGCTCTTTTTTTTTTAATATTGAGTTCACATTTAATGAATGATGATATTTTTAGAACAAAATAAAAATTGCATAAAAAGATTGAGTATTTTCAAAAAAAAGAAAAGAGAAAGCTCATATTTTTAGGTTTTTTTTTTTTTCAAAAAAATTCTTCTTCATTTTCTTCTTTAAAAATAAACTGATTTTTTTAAGAGCTTTTTTAAAACTTTTATTTGGTCCGGCTTCTGCTTTTAAGTGAAAGAAAAGCTAGGCAAACATGAATGAAATAATCTAACTATTATATGTAAGTTTAACACATTTTCACGTAAAAGTTAATGAATGATTAATTGACTTGTACGCAGTTTCAAATGCAGAAAAAGGATATAAGATGAAAAATAATTAAAGCAACAATACATGGCATGGACGAATTTAAGGAGGTTGAGAGTAAACTTGTTCAAGAGCCAAGTTACTCATTCAAACCTAAAGGCCCATTCGATACTTAGGAGGGTTTAGACAAAAATATTAAGTCCAAAAATGTGTTCAAACAAAAAATTAGGCCTAATTCAAAATGAGCTGGACCTTGGCTTCAACTTCTAAGGCCAGAGTCTGGCCAAGCCTGGCTCATTTTAATTTTATATTCTATGTGTTATATAATTTTATCATATAAAAAATACATATATGTTATATTATAGTGTAAACATTAAAAACAATGCTAATTTGTTTATATTTTTAAACTTAATAAAAATATTAATTAATAAAGATTAAATTTTTAAAAATATATATTTTTAAGAAATTATTTATAAAATAAATTAATATGAGCGTACTTAAACGGACTTAGATTGTTCATTTACAAATGTAGCGCGAACATAAGTAAAATTCGAAACTCGTATTTTGGGTCAAATTGAACTTATATAAATATGTTGAATATTAATACTATACATGAGTAGGACTCAAATTTGACTTGATCTAACTCATGAACATCTTTAATGTCTTGGCCCCTAAATTCATGAAAATCATGGGTGGCAAACTTTATTAACTAAGCAGAATAGGAAAAATTCTAGTTTGGCCCAACATTTTTAATTTTAGCAATTTTTTGTAAACTTAAGATATTAATATGAGTAATTTGCTGAACTGTCAATTTTTATCTTATCATTGCTTTAATTTGATTCTCTTTAATCTTTTCCTTAGTTAAACATAATTTTATTTATACATAATATTTACTTCATTATATCAGTCAAAATATTATTATAATATCAATTATGTTATGTCAACTAATATTTTATTTTTATGATAATAATAGAAAAATAATTAAAGAAAATTGAATTATTATAATTTTATACAAAAATAATTATGTAGTAAATTTTTTATTTTCAAATTCTTTCAATTTATGAGAATTGCATCAATAAATCAAAATTATTATATCATTTTTTTAATCATATATACCTTAAGACCACCCAAAAAAAAAAATATCTAGCTTCATCTCTTATTATCGTGGACGGATAATTAAACATTGAATAAAGAAATATTAAACGGGAAATGATTGTCTAGATTTCAACTTCATATTATATTAATTAACTGATTAATTATCTTAAAAACTTACATATTACATTTAAATTTTAACAATTAAATTTAAGTTTATAATTATTCTCAAGCCATACATAAGTTTTGTATTATTAATCATTTTTTACTTATTTTTTTTAATGTGTAACATGTAATACATATATATATTTTTGTAGAAAATAAAATAATCTCATATAATAAAATTGCGGTATGACAACAAGAAGGAAAGAAGAATTGAAAAGGAAAGCAAATGGGGGGAAAAAGGAAAGGAAGTGTCACAATTAAGAAGTTGGAAATTCCCAAACGGCAATTGGGATAAAGAATTTCTTTTTTTAAATTTTTTGTAAAATTATTATAACTAATAATTCAGAAACTTCATACTCTTTAAAAAGAAATAAAACAAAGAACAGAATACGTAATGCTTACTCTAAGCAAAGAAGAACCCCACACACATACACACACAGGCACACGCACACAATAAAATAAAAAAGGGATTTGTTTTGTTGGGCAGAAACAGAAAACATCACTTCTTTTTTTTTTTTTTTTTTCTTGTACTTTTAATAATGTGGTCGCTGACAACCGTAACTTCTTCATCATCATATGTCCTCATGTGAAATTGCATCATTTTCATCCAAATTACAAATTTACCCTCTCTTAATCTTCTTCCCCAACTACCCACGTGTAAAATTAAAACGACGGTTAACGGATTTATATGCAATTAATATAATATTTTCAATTTAAATAGGGTATTTAAGATTAGAAAAAAAATTAATTAGTTCTTAGTGATACTTATTAAGATATTATTTATAAAAAATATAATTAATAAATTATTTTTATTTTTTTAATAAATATAATATATTAAATATAAAAAAATTTAAAATAATAATTAAATAATCTTTCATTACTGATTAAAAAATTTTTTTATATAATTTATATGATGTTTATGCTTATATAATAAATATAAAAATATAAAATGTAATTTAAATATGCAGATAAAAACTCATATCAATCCTAAAAATGCGCACCTAAAAATCAAAATCAAACCAAACCATAGGAAAGGAGTTTATAAAACCAAGAAAGGCCTTTAATTTTATATATGCCGTTGAAAATCCCATGCCCACGTTACGGGAATGAAAATCAAAGTCAAAGGTTCCAGTGTTTCACTTCCCAGCAGTCAAAACAATTTTAATCTTAAAATATTCATAGAGTCCAGTCCCCGTTTCAAGGATCCCACACAAGTCATTTCACTTTCGTCACAAGCCAAGTGACTTTATCTTTGCCCTTTCCTTTAGAACTTGCCCGAACTGCCCGACTGCCCAAAACCATTGCCCGCCGTGCCCTACCAGGTAAAACCCAAGTACACCTTTCCTTTTGCCGTCCCTCCCTGTCTTTCTCTTCGATTTTTTTTTCTCTCTAAAAGTTGAGCCCAAAAAAAAAAAATAAAAAATAAAAACAATATATTTTCTCTCTTGTAAGTGTTTGATATATAATTTTATTTTTCTAAAGATCGAAAGGTGGCTTAAGAAATTGAAAGTGGTAGATGGATCTGAGGTTGTATTAGATCGGGTAAGCGGGAGGATCGTGATCGACGGGAATTAGTGTTCTAGTTTGGGATTGGGGGAAATTAGGGTTTGGATAAGGGACGATTTTAGGTGATGGTGAAGGGTAGGGTTTTGAGTGGATCTAGCGTTTGGAATTGGTGAAACAAGGAGGTGGGGGAAAATTAAAGAGGGGAAAAAGAAGATAGAAATAAGTAGGGGGTATTGATGGTACGCGAAGGGGAAAATGCAAGGCTATGCATGGGCGGGGAGGAGGTGAGGAGCGGAAAAAGCCACGGCACATGTGGACAGTCCCTACACGTGCAACGGCGGTTCTGAGTGCTGATGGTGGTGCTTCTCCCTCTTCTTCTTCTTCTTCATCTACTGCTAATTTCTTTTCAAAGGTATAACTTTTTTAAACAATATTTAAATCTTTATTGGATTTGATTTGATTCAAAATTTCTTTTATTTTCTAGGTTTTTTTTTTTCTTTTTGGTTTTGTTAGGTGATTTAATGACAGGGTCTTCTGAGATTGATATTGGGGAAATTGAAGCAAGGGGTTCGATTTTGCTTGGGTAATTTGAGCTTGATAGTGGGGGATAGTGTGGAATTAGCCCTGATTTTCTTGGATTTTTTAGTTTGGTTTTGGAATTTGTTGCTGATTGTTGTGCTCGTCTGGTGTAAAATTTAGGGTATGGAATTTAATTTTTGGGTGATTTTTAAATTTTGGATTGATTGGTAAGAAGGCGTTTAACTTTTGATGTTTTAGTTGGATAGTCTTGCTGAGGTGTATGTGTAAGAGCTTTTGGCTTGATTTTTGTGGTTCATCTAGTGTTTCAGGTGTGGGCGCGGTTTTACTACATTATAATTTGGGTAAGATTGAGAAGCGTATGTTTCCTTGGCCCAATTTACATTTGCCGGAAAATAAATCTTTTATGTGCAAAGTTATGATACCTGAATGATATCTTTTTCTTTTATCAACTGGAAGCTATTCTACTGTTGTCTGTTGATGTGGTGCTTCTATTGACTTTGCTGGAAACTTTTAATTGCGAGCTTGGAGAAATATTTGCTTAGCATGCCATAGCGTGTTTGTTCTTCATCCAAGCAGAGGGCAATTTTTGACAGAAATTGTTTGGGAGATGTTAGTGATATTGGGTTTCCAGGTAGTTCAATCTAAATGCACCTGAATTTTGGGAATTTGCCTACATTCAAGGAGTGATAACCGAGAAGAATTAGTCATCTTCATTATTGTTGTTCTGATTGTAGGAAAATTTTCCAATTTTTGGAAAACCTTACAACATGAAATTAGTCAATAAGGAATATTTTCTGGTTTATCATTTTGGAGGCAGATAAGTAATCACCAGGTTTATTGTTGTTAAAGATATTGGAAATCTCTCCTATTTTGATTAGCTTGAATTATGAAGTGGTTTAATCTATTTGGAAAAAGTTTCTGCTTCATTGTTTTAGAGATGGAGTATAGGAGAATATTATAATACGGAGATCAATTACTCTTACCAGCGTAGATGCCCTTCTTTTAATTTAGGAATCAGAAAGGAACAAATGTATTACTTCTGGTGGATTAACCTCGGTAACAGGTTTTACTTCCTTAGACGCTACTAGTAACAAATTTTTAAGGTTTTTTTTCCCCACAAAATTTTCATCATGTAGGATATGCCGGCTGCGTTGTATGTAGTTTGCAGGTTGTAATTGCTCCAATAGCCGGTCCTGGATGCAGTAATGCAATATTTGCTCTTAATTAATTATCTGCTGCTTGGTTTTAGGTTTTGTTCTTATAATCCAAGTCCTCTGAGTTTCGTATAATGTGTCTTGTTGTATTATAGGTAAAAAGTTATTTGATTTATATTAAGCAAGTACATAGGCCCCTTATATAAACATGGTTTGACCTACATGTATATGAGTGAGAAGGTACGTGATTTTTGTTATGTCCAGTATTTTCTCTTTTAAAATTATTTGGAAGTATAATTTGTCATATAATGTTTCTAACATATAATATGTCAAAAAAGTAGTCTAGAGAAATGTATTGGCCTTGCTTTGATGAAGCAATATATGACAATCTTGAAGCAGCACCTTAGACATCTCCAAAGATTTACAGAAGTGTTTGTGATATAAGAGCACGCTTTCAGTATGAGAAATGTCAAGTTTTCCTTGATTGTGGTTGTATACAGTTCTTTTTAATGAGTATAGCAAGCTTTGAACATATCTGAATTACTATAACTTGTTCCTGCTAATGATGAAGTTTTTAGACCTGGGAATAATTAATGCGTAATTTGCTCTTATATTTTATTATAGTCCACCTTTGATTTTAGGGTTTAAAATCTGTAAAAGTTTGTTGCCATATTTTGTAGATTGACTAATGAGGAAAGTATTTGTTTCAAGATTTTGTTTGGAAGGTGACTGGTCATGCTCTAATGGGGTTACATGCATATTTATCTGTACATATGGATATAAAGCTGCTGAATAGTTGAATGATTTGCTAGTTGCAAGCTGAGGGCTGTTAGGTTGTGTTGGCTGTCTGTTTGAAATGAGCATTTCTATTTCAGTTGGGTTGCTTAGGCTATGATGAAGACGAGTTGTTGATGATTTCTATAATAACTGATTAATGCTCGTCTGGGTTGTTCATGAAGCTTTTTTTTTAAAATAAAAATTGCTTTATATTCTCGCTGAGAAAATTTGCATGCCTGACAGTAGTTTACTGACATTGCCTGTTTAACCCCCGTAGGATGGACGCAAGATCAGTGTTGGTGATTGTGCTCTCTTCAAACCACCCCAAGATTCTCCACCTTTCATAGGAATAATTCGTTGTCTGACAGCTGGTAAAGAAAATAAGTTAAAGTTGGGTGTGAATTGGCTTTATCGACCTGCTGAAGTAAAGCTTGGTAAAGGCATCCTGTTGGAAGCTGCACCGAACGAAATCTTTTATTCCTTTCATAAGGATGAGATTCCTGCTGCATCGTTACTCCATCCGTGTAAAGTTGCATTCCTTCCTAAAGACATTGAACTTCCTTCAGGGATTTGCTCATTTGTGTGCCGGCGAGTTTATGACATTACAAACAAATGTTTATGGTGGCTAACTGATCAAGATTATATTAATGTGAGTACTAGTTGCTCTTGCAGATATGTGATTTGGTTTGTTGAACTTTTGTAGTTGATATCTTTTCCTTTCATAGGAACGACAAGAAGAAGTAGATCAGCTGTTATATAAGACACGTTTAGAAATGCATGCAACAGTTCAGCCAGGTGGTCGTTCTCCAAAGCTGCTGAATGGTCCGACATCAACATCACAGTTAAAACCTGGTTCAGATAGTGTACAGAACAGTGCTTCCTCATTTCCTTCACAGGGTAAGGGAAAGAAAAGGGAACGTGGGGATCAAGGCTCTGAGCCTGTCAAACGGGAACGTACTAGTAAAATGGATGATGGGGATTCTGGTCATGGTAGATCAGAAATTAATTTGAAATCTGAGATTGCTAAAATTACTGAAAATGGGGGACTAGAGGATTCTGAAGGAGTTGAGAAATTGGTTCAGCTCATGGAGCCTGAGCGAAACGAGAAGAAAATAGACTTGGTGAGCCGTTCACTGCTTGCTGGTGTGATAGCAGCTACGGACAAGTTGGACTGTCTTAGTCATTTTGTTCAGCTCAGAGGGTTGCCTGTTTTTGATCAGTGGCTTCAGGATGTCCACAAAGGGAAGATTGGTGATGGTAGTTGCTCCAAGGATGATAGATCAGTTGATGATTTTCTTTTAACCTTACTCCGAGCACTTGATAAGCTGCCTGTAAATCTTACTGCTCTACAGATGTGTAATATTGGCAAGTCTGTGAATCATTTGCGTAGTCATAAGAATATAGAAATACAGAAGAAAGCTAGGAGTTTAGTTGATACATGGAAAAAACGAGTTGAGGCTGAGATGGATGCTAAGTCTGGTTCAAATCAGGCTGTTCCCTGGTCTGCAAGACCTCGTCTTTCTGAAGTTTCTCACAGTGGAAGCAAGCAGTGTGTATCATCCGAGGTTGCCATGAAGAGTTCAGTAACACACCATTCTGCCTCTAAAACTGGTTCGGTTAAATTCGCTCAAGGAGAGACTGCAACCAAGTCTGCTTCTGCATTTCTGGGACCCGCGAAGACTGCAGCATCGCCTGCTTCAGCCAGTATTAACTTAAAAGATGGGCAGGCAAGAAATGCTATTGTTGTTGGCACCCCTGAGCCTCAAACAACTGCAAGGGATGAGAAAAGCAGCAGTTCTAGTCAGTCCCACAACAATAGTCAGTCTTTTTCTAGTGATCATGCGAAGACTGGGGGAGTTTCTGGGAAGGAAGATGCGAGAAGTTATGCAGCTGGTTCAGGAACAGTGTCTAAGAACTCAGGTAGTTCTTCACGGCACCGGAAATTCATTAATGGTTTCCCAGGGCAGTCTGGGGTTCAACGGGAAACTGCATCAAGCAAAAATTCTTCTTTGCACAGAAATCCTGCTTCGGAAAAAATATCACAATCTGGTTTAACATATGAAAAGGCAGCAGATTCTCTTATGGCTGAGGGCAACAGTCATAAATTTGTTGTTAAGATCCCAAATCGAGGTAGAAGTCCTGCACAAAGTGCCAGTGGAGGATCTCTTGAAGATCATTCGGTCATGAATAGCAGAGCTTCTTCTCCTGTGATTTCAGAGAAGCATGAACAATTAGATCGTAACATGAAGGAGAAGAGTGATACTTACCGGGCAAATGTAATCACTGATGTGAATACTGAATCTTGGCAGAGCAATGACTTCAAAGATGTGCTGACTGGGTCTGATGAGGGAGATGGTTCACCCACAGCTGTTCCAGATGAAGAAAACTGTAGGACTGCAGAAGATGCCAGGAAAACAACTGAAGTTACGATAACTGCTTCCTCTTCTTCTGGAAATGAACCTAAGTCAGGGAGGCTGCAGGATGCTTCTTTCAGCTCCATAAACGCTTTAATTGATAGCTGTGTCAAGTACTCTGAAGCAAATGCATGCGTGCTGGTTGAGGATGATGCTGGCATGAATTTGCTTGCTAGTGTGGCTGCTGGAGAGATATCTAAGTCAGATGTGGCTTCACCGATTGATTCTCCGCAAAGAAATACGCTTGTTGTTGAGCAATCTTCCACAGGCAATGAATCAAAACTAAAAGCTTCTGTTGGGGATGAGATCATACGGGATCAAAATCAGTCTGTTGAGGGTGCAAATGATGAGCATTTGAAGCAGGGTGTTGTTGCAGGTAATTTATGGCCTAAGTTTGCAGACAGCAATACTGTTTCCTCTCAAGAAAAACCTGGAGAGTTGAGTGAGCATTTAACTTCATCAAATATGGGCTTGCCACATACTTCAGATCAATGTCTTGAAAATGGTAAATTGAAGGAAATTATAACGGCTGCTTCAGTCAATTTGTCCTCGGTAAGTACTGTGGAGAAGATTACTGATATTGGAGATTCCAAAGAGCATCTGGAGAAAAAGGCTGGTGTAGTGGATGATGATGGCTGTTTGGATACTAAACGAAAGGGGAGCATTTCTGTGGTAAATGAAGAGAAGGTCATCAATCAAGCTGTAGAAGTTGAGAAAGAAGTGGTTGAAGGATCTTCATCTGTACTTTCTATTGAAGTCGATGTTGAGAACAAGAAAAATGCTACCAAAGGTTTTGACGGATGTTCACAGTCTCATCAGATGTCACCAGCTGTTATTGGACATTCCACCAAAGGAACGGATAAAGATGCATTGCCTGCTGGTTCTGCTAAAGATACAGTTTTGGAAAATGTTGATGAAAAGGTTGAGAAGGATGTTGAGACTGATGCACGTTGTCATGCCAGTCACATCGAGAAGCAAAAACCTGACTGGGAAAGTAATGCTTATGCTCTTATTAACGTCTTATTTAAATTTGAAGTACTTATTGTTTTACTTTTTAAGCAATGCTTATCCTCTAATTGATGTCTTATTTAAATTTGAAGTATTTTTTTTGTCTTTTTTGCATTTCATACAATTCATCAAGTAAATTGTATCTGTTTTGGTTCAGCTGTCACTGGTCAGAAAGGTGAGCATGTGGAGGAGATTTTAGAAGGTAGTGAGGGTCATGAACGTGATGGACCATCTCCCTATAAGGCATCAGCTGCAATAATGGAAACAGAACAACCTATAAGGCCAAGGGGATCTAAGTTGACTGCTGCGGAAGCAGATGAAGAAGGACATGCATCAACCACCGCAGATACTCCTGATGCAGGTGGTGCAGATACAGATGCAAAATTAGAATTTGACTTGAATGAAGGCTTTAATGTAGATGAGGGGAAATTTGGGGAACTGAAAAACTTAACAGCACCAGGATGTTCAGCTCCTGTCCAATTAATTAGCCCATTGCCTTTCTCTGTTTCTTCTGTATCTAGCAGCCTTCCTGCATCGATTACTATTGCTGCTGCTGCAAAAGGAGCCTTTGTTCCCCCAGACGATCTACTGAGGACCAAAGGGGCACTTGGTTGGAAGGGATCTGCAGCCACAAGTGCGTTTCGGCCAGCTGAACCCAGGAAGACTCCAGATATGCCTCTGGGTTCAAGTAACACTTCCGTTCCTGAAGCCACTACTGGGAAACAAAGTCGTCCGCCATTGGATATTGATTTGAATGTACCTGATGAGAGAGTCCTTGAGGATTTAGCTTCCCGAAGTTCTGCTCAGGGCACAGATTGTGCACCAGACCTTACAAATAATCATGATTTAACATGTGGGTTGATGGGTTCTGCACCCATTCGCTCCTCTGGGGGACTTGATCTTGATTTGAATAGAGTTGATGAGCCTGCTGACTTGGGTAATCACACAATTGGGAGGAGTCATAGACTGGATGTCCTTATGCAGCCTAGAAAATCATCATCATCAGGTGGTATTCTTAATGTTGAGGCAAGCGTCTGCCGGGATTTTGATTTGAACAATGGACCTGCTGTTGATGAGGTGAGTGCTGAGCCATCACTATTTAGCCACCATAATGAAAGCAGCAATGTGCTGTCTCATCCACCGGTTTCCAGCCTGCGAATGATCAATACCGACATGTCAAATTTCACATCTTGGTTTCCTACAGGAAATACATACTCGGCTGTCACTGTGCCATCACTCTTGCCTGATAGACAACAGCCTTTTCCGATTGTTGCAACTGGTGGGCTGCAAAGGGTGTTGGGTCCTGCTACTGGTGCCACCCCTTTTAATCCTGATGTCTATAGGGGAACTGTATTGTCATCTTCACCAGCAGTGCCCTTCCCAGCGACTCCTTTCCAATATTCAATGTTCCCCTTTGGAACAACGTTTCCTCTTCCCTCAACCAGCTTTTCTGCTGTTTCAACAACTTATGTTGATTCATCACCCGCTGGGAGGCTTTCTCTCCGCCCACTCCATTCACAATTGTTTGGAGCTGCTGGTGCGGCGTCATCCCAATACCTAGAGCACCCAGGGCCCTATATTGTTGGCCTTCCGGATGGTAGTAATAATAGTGGTGTTGAGAGTGGTAGGAAAGGGGGAAGGCAAGGTCTAGACTTAAATGCCGGGCCTGGAGGCTCAGATTTTGAAGGAAGAGATGAGACAATATCTAGGCAACTATCTGTTGCCAGTTCACTGGCCTTGGCAGAAGAGCAAGCAAGAATGTATCCAGTGCTGGGTGGCGTTTTGAAAAGAAAGGAACCGGAGGGAGGATGGGATGGATATAAGCAATCTTCATGGCAGTAGGAATTCTTAATTGTCACAATCGGGTGATCCATGAAAGCTTGTAAGTCATTTATGCTTCTTTTAAGCGCTTTTGGCTAGGCTTTTGTTTTTTCTTCCCCTCATTTTGGTACTTCCATGCCCGCTGTTGTTAGTGGCAAGGGAGAGAGAAGCAATATTAGATCTGAGGATTTCTTTTTTGACCAATTTTACATTCATTTCATTTTCAGGTCTTCAAGGACGGGCATTGGCTAACCCCCTAGAGGTCATCTAACCTGTGTGGTGCTCTTAGTGAATGGGCGGTAAGTGAGCCATTTGATGTTGTTCATAGTCTCCGACCCCCGACATTTGCATGTATCAACTATATCTTAAAGCAATCTCTTGAGGGTTTTCAATCCATTTGTTCCTTGAATTTGTTCTGGATGCAGATTAGTTTCCCTTTGTAGATATTATAACCGTTGGCGAGAGATTAGGAATTGGTGCCCATACTGGTTTTTAGTGCATATCTTTCTTGCCTTTTATTTTTTTTGGCGTTTTTCTTTTTTTTTTTTTAATTTTATTTTTTACCAATTAAAGTGGTCGCCGAATTTTTGATATTCGAATCCTTTCCTGATCTGGCATGACTTGGGTGCTCTGTTTGATGTTTTATTCTAATCTTGTTTAATTTATCATCTCTAATTGTAGTTCATGGGGTACACTTCGCTATCAATGTTGTTATAAGGTACTGTTACTGAGATTTGCATTGTAGTTTGACTGACATTGCACTTTGAACTGATGATCAATGCAGTGTCAAACTCTGTCATTCATGTTTCCAAGTGTTTTAGCTTGTGCTTTCGCTTTTTGATCTTTTCTGTTGATTGAAGTAGGTAGGTCAAATGGACTCTTTTTTTTAAAAAAAAAAAAAGGGAAAAAGGATGCGAAGCTCATGTTTATATTCTCGATTCTGGAACATCTTGTGGTCAGCATTGTTTGTTTTATTTTTTCTAGTCTAAAACTATTAATACGAAGCAATAATGATTTGTTTTGTTATCTGTGTGTTAGAATTTCCGATTAAACCTGCTGTCTTATGTTAAAACTTGGATATTTTTTGAGTTGTCACAGAGCAGATGTATTATGTATGATGCTTCTTAAGAATATAGAACATTAATGAACTCCGGAAAAACTGGTGGATATATTACTGTATGTGTAGTAACTGAAATCCTAAAGCCACTGAGCTTTAAACTCTTACCAAATATCAAAGATAAGTGAGTTAGCAAACGAATCATATAATCTGTCTTACGGTAACCTTATACCGAGTTTTCGGGGAGAAGAATGGAATGGTGTGTAATCTATGAAAAGCAAGCGTCACTTCGATCCTGTCCTGATGGCTCGTAGAATCTCAGGGTGCTTGTGACTGGCAGCCAGAGTGGCATCATCATCATCATCATAATCGTCTTCCATTTCATTTAAAGATGCACAAAGGTTTCTTCAGCAGAAGACATTCCTGCAATTTCAATGAAAACCCAAATCAAGGCCCAACCAAAGGGGTATGGATTAAAGAAAGAAAAATACATGATTGATGGAAGAGGGCAAATATTTGGACAGTAAATTTTGTCGAGTAATGGTAAAGAAAGCATGGACATTGACGCAAAAGATGTCAACCAAAAGCAAAGCATGTAATGCACTGCTTCTCATGAAATTCAAAGGATGTTACATACAAATTCAAATGCACAGGAAATCATTGTAAATTTTCTTCGAAAAATTTTCAACATGAAAGAGAATGTCATGCAAACGGAAAATTTCCCATACATATCAGACTATAAGAAGATAACCAAGAAGCGCCCGGAAATTTAAGAAGAGGAAATACTGACAGTAGGCATCCTCGACTGGTCTTTTTCTTCTTATTCTTCTCTTTCTGTTTCTGGGGAGGCTTGATCACAGCCTTGATTGCAGCATCGAAAACTGCTTTTACGTTCTGCAAAAAGTGTGGGAAAAAAAAAAAAACCTAATGATAACCCAAATAAGGATGTCCTCCTCTGCTTTTAGATAACCAGGAAATAAACCTGCGAAGTCTTATCAAGATACAGCATAAACAATTCTTTTTGGACTACCATATGACCAAGATTTGAGCCTGAATTAGAATTACAATGACTCCAAGAAGCTTGAAATAGGATCTTTTTTATTAATTAAATGACAAGACCTAAGTCCCCCAATGCCATTAATAGAGAGTTGATGCCAATTTTGCTTTCATACCTGCTGAGTTTTTGAGCTGCACTCAATGTAGTACGCAGCACCGATCTGTTTGCGGAGTTCCTCACCCTATTTTAAAAAGATGGTTAAGGTTTAAAACACTAATAATATCTACTACATAGTTCACCAGTGAGTAGAAGAAACTCACACCTGTGCAGTGCTAACCGGCAGGAAACCAGGGTGATCAGCCAGATAATGTTTATCCTCACGAAGATCTATGTTTTTTTTTTTTTCAATTTTAAAAGAGACATTAGTATGTTATCCAAAATAGAATCACATAAAAATTGCAATTTTGCCGAATGTACTTAAATAAATTTGAAAGGGACCTTTTAGAAGTACATGGGTTTTTCAAGACCATAAATGTTGCAGGTTCATTCAAATGAGTTCAGTAATGATACTTTTCTTAGAAGATGCAAGAGCCCACCATTTATAATTCTATATGAAAGCATTTGATAGTAAAGTAATTGCCTTCTTCTATAGATGCAATTGACAACTATTCTTTAATCTTTCAAGTGCCTTAAATTTTGCAGTATTTTTCTGACAGGCTTGAGCATTGTTAGATTAAAACAAGATGAAATTATCAACTTCACAAAGCTGTCTTTAAATTGCTGATTCCAGGATCAATCGTTCACAATGAACACACAAAATATTCATTCAACCAAGCCTGAGCTTGCACCTAAAGTTGTTACAAAACAACGTCAGATCCCCACTCACTGAGGTTTGATAAACAAATCCCTTTAGCTTCCCAGATTCAAGGGCATATTTCAGTTTCTCTTCGGCTCTCAAGTCTTAACTCTTAACTGCTGCAGTCAATCTCCTGCTACCTTTTGTCTTTATAGGACGTGTAATGTGGATTAAACTAAAGTTCTAGTATGTCATAGTAGTTTTTGAATAGAACTTTCTGATTATACACATTGATCAGTATAAATTCAGGTACCCCTTACTCTTAATTAAAGTCATTGCCTATCCTCTGTCTCCTTTGCAGTAGCCACCTAACTAAAATCTCCATTCGGACAGGCACAGAAATGACAAATACAAGTTGTGTTTAAGATAACACTCTATTAATATATCCCTTCTCAGAACTCAAATTCCTTACAACAGTTACTAAAAGGATTACAACCACTTTAAAGTATGCACATCATTTAAGTACTTTTTTAACTGTAAGCGATGAACAATTCAAAAATTTTGGGAGCAAATGCCTGATATCATGTGATGCTATATGGGGAACCTATGTTGCCCCAATTCTTTATTTTTCCTGAAGTATCAATGTCTAACACATTTTCAGACATAGGTATGGGGATATAACCCTCCAAATACATAAAAAAACTTAGAAAAAATTAAACATACGCATATCTAACGGTCACACCTGAGTCCAGTAACATAGTGGGGAACTAAATCAACATTGATTTTGATCGAAAAGACATTGATTTGGAAATGCTATGATGTGGTTGCCAACTTACCCAATTTGGTGCCAACCAGAACCACAGGGATGCCAGGAGCATAATGTTGAAGTTCAGGGATCCACTGTCAGAAGAAATCAGTGTATCACAAAATTGCAGAACATTAACATGACAATTAAGAATTCAGAATTGTTCAAGGAACTTGAACATCAGGGATAATTCACCTTTTTTATTACATTCTCGTAGCTTGCTCGGCTAACTAATGAGAAAGCTAAGACAAAGACATCTCCCCCTCTGTAACTTAAAGGCCTTAATCTATTGTAATCCTCTTGTCCTACAGAAAAAAAGTCATCAAAACTTCACAACAAATTTAAGAATTTAAGACAATGTGGTTACCAAATTTGACTTTAAAAAAAAAAAATCATTTGAAAAGCCAATTCTATATTGACTGTAAAATGGAACTTTTTTACCACAGTTTTGTAGAAGTGAAGGATAAAAACATCAAGTAGAATTGATTGATACCAGCGGTGTCCCAAAGACCTAAGTTCACAGTTATGCCCTCAACTACAACGTTTGCACTGAAGTTATCAAAAACTGTAGGTATGTAATCCTGACAACAAAGAGCAACAAAATCCCAGATTCAAAAAAGAAAAAAACACACACACACACACACACACTAAAAAGATCCCATAAAATTGTATAATAAGAAAAACCCAGATAAGAAAATTTAGCTAACTTGCAAGAACCCAAAAGGATAGACATTTTTATGATCATGAACAAGTAAGCAAAAAACATGTCCAGAAAAAAAAAAATAGAGGTTTTGCATGGAACAAGATGAAAAGCCAAGAAACAATGGAAAATGTAGTTAACTTTAACAGAATACAGAAAAAAAATGAACACCGAAACAGAGATTCGCAAAGAAATAGTAAGAGATTAAAAATAAAAGAACATACAGTGGGGAACTTGTTACTTGTATAACAAATAAGCATGGAAGTTTTGCCAACAGCTCCATCTCCAACTGTTACACACTTGATAAACCTTGAAGCAATTGAAGCCATTAAAACACCCCCCCCTCCCCAAAAAAAAGAACAACAACAAAGCAATACAGGAGGAAAAAAAAAAACAAATGGTTAGTTTTGTTGGGTGGATAAATTTATGATCTTCTGCTTTTGGGGATTTAGAGACAAAGAGAGAGTGTGAGAGAAGAGTGGTGGTGGATCACATGATTCTTACTCATTTCATTTCTTCTGTACCAATTCTTTTATTATTTTCTTTTTAAACTCTTAAGTCTTAATCCAACTCCTAATCTTTTATCCACTTAACTCGCTGGAAAACGACATTAAATCAATATAACCTGCATCTGACTAGTCTAGGAGACAGATTTAGATGGATACTATTTATTTAGAAGTGTCTCCGCTTGGGTTGGATCCTGTTTCAGAAGATTCTTAGATTTTTTTTTTTTTTTTTAGGTTCATTCAAACTCTCTTCGTCTAACAATTTGAATTATTATTCATGTATTAAAAAAATTAAATATTTTTATATTAATATTTATATATTTTTATTAATAAATAATAATTTAAATTAAATTAAATTAGATTAAAAAAATGGATAAACAGATTAACTCATAAAAATGTCTAAACATTATTGAATCATTTTGATTTTCACACTTGCTCTAATCTATATCGTCTTGTAGTTATTATTATCGACACATAGCAGCCTATATAAAGCTTTATTTAAAAAAAAAAATTCTTATTCGAGTCTTTTAATCAATTTTTAATTTTTTTGATATTTTTATTTTTTATAATTTTTTTAAAACAAAAATATACTTATTAAATTAGATTATTGAATTTAATTAATAATAATTTATTATATTTTTAATATTTATATTTATTTTATTTATTTGATGTTTAAAAATTGAATAATAAATATTTATAATTTTAAAATTTGTATTTTCTTATAAATATATAAATATATACTAGATTATAACAAATCTACGACATAAGTGGTTAAGAGAAAATAAGTAAAATAATTTATGTTTTAAAAAAATAATTTGTGAGCAGTTGAAAAAATACATAATTATCTTTAAATTTATATTATTATTAATATTTTTAAATATTTTTAAATAAATTTTTATGAATGAGTTAATACTCGATTAACTTATGATATTAAGTCCGTCATTCATTTAATAATAGTGTAGATGTAATATATGTATATTTACATGCACATACTAATATATATTTTCTTAAGAAACTTAAAAATAAACTATATATATTTTAAAAAAATAAAAATATCAATAAACTCGAAATAACATATTAAAAGATACTAATTTAAATACATATTAATATTATAATAAAAATAATAAATTTATCGATATAATATATTTTGAATCAAGGACTTAAATCTTGTCCAGGCCTTCAAAAATTTGTGAGCGGATAATTGATTGATATGGAAAAGGGGTTTAGGCCTTTCAGGGTCCATTGACACATTCCATTAATTAAAGCCATTTCTTTTGTAGACGTCATTGGCGTTAAAGCCTAAACTTTTATGTTTAAGTGTTATTCCCCCCCATGGCGCATATCATGTGGACCACTCCATCGGTTCCTAATTTATTTCAATTTAAAAGCCAATTACTTAAAATTTTTTCCATTTAAGTACTTCTACATTTTTCTTCAAGAAAATATAGTTTCTTGTCTATCGATGGTATCACATGCTATTCTTGGGACTCATAAATTTTGGTACTTTTTAACCCTCGTAAGTTAAAAACCTTAGCCAATTACATTGTTACTTGACTTTTAATTTATTTTCTTTTCCATGTTCAATTGATGGTGTACTTAGTTTATTATTTTAATTTAGATCAATTTCATTGATAGATTAACACACCCACCATTAAAGGAACAAGCTATTAATTTAGATTAGGGATGTTTATAGTGGAGCCGAAGTTAAAGAAGTTCATGTTGAAGCGGTCAAAATAAAAAAAGGAAGCTAAATTATAATTTTTTTTTT
>JBBYHM010008237.1:48118-58465 GCA_038381775.1 Adansonia rubrostipa
TTTACCAGAAACCAAAATGTGGTAGTCCCATCTTACATCCAAGACTTGATGAAGATGATGAAAGCTAATAAAAAATATGTAAATGCTGGAGGAAAATAATAGAAAGATAATAGAGACTATCTCTCAATTTACATCCTCTTCCAATGCCACTACCTTTCAGGTCTAACTTCTGAACAAGGGAAATGAAAACACCTATGGTGGAGTTACTGTTGTCACAAATGGCAAAAGAGAATGCATATTCGATGCTTTTAACCCTATAATTCTTGGAACACTTGGCCTAACCAACACCTTGAGTACAAACACCCTAACAAACCCTAATAGAGATTATGGCATGTTGAACACCCAAGTCAAAATTTCCACATTGCTGGCAAACCCCACTGAAACTTAAGGTTTTGTCATGAAGGAGGAACTTGAGAGGTTGCTCGATTAGAAGAACAAAGACCTTAATTTCATTGAGTTCAACCTTAAGCTTCCATACCAAACTAGAGTAGCTGCCATATCCCAAGGACTAAACTTGTTCTAAGTTCAAGCAATTTAATGAAATTATTGGTGATGCCTATAAACAGATGATGAAGTTTGGGGAGACATTAGGAGTTGTTGGATTGGATGATTATCTAAAGTTGAAGGAATTTTCTAATTCCTTGATAGAGAAGGCATACTTTCGGTATGTCAACATTGCTCTTATCGAGCAGTAGATCCAAACATGTAGAATGTTTGGTAAGTTCTTTTCCACCTAGTAAAAGGTTACTTTAATTGATTTAAGGAGAAAACACTAGAAGTTAAGCGAGGATCTTATGGATTTTATCCAATGCTTTAGTAACAAGGTGTTAGACACAAGGTAGTCAATATCATATCGACGGATGTAATTGTTTCTGTTATGCTATTAGTATGTATTAGTACCAATGTGTTTCAACATGCCATTTTCAATTTATCAGTATTTGAAAAATACTTTTTTGTATGTATATTAATAGCATATTTTCAAGTTTCTTAATAAGATAGCATGCAAATATACCTCTATTATATATGTATGTATATATATATATATATATACTTATATGCATATATAAATTTTAAAATCATAAAAATTTAATATGTAAAATTTTTGAACATCAAACAAATAAGAGTATAAATATAGTGAATTATCATTGATTAGGTTCAATAGCCTAATTTAATGAACATAATTTATTTTGAAATGTAATTATGAAAAAAATGAAAATGGTTAAGAAAAAAATTAGAAAATAATTTCAAAAAAATAATTTTTTAAAAAATAAAATTTTTTACCAACTGGTAAAGGCCACATGTATCAGTACTTGCCAATACAAATTAGCACAATTGATATGAGTTGATACAAAAAAGGGGTAAACTATTGGTACAGTTTATTTTACCTTAAAGCCAGTATTTAATAACCGGTATAACCAATACAAACATCCAATATTCACATGACGATAAGAAACAAGTGAAGGTGTGCATACATGAAATGTTTGATGAATATATGGTGTATATGGAGAACGTCACCCTACCAACCTTTACGACTCTTATGGAAGCTACAAGGAAAATTAACAACATCATAATTAGACAAAGGGGAAGTAATAGATTCTTGTAAAGAAATACTTTTATAATGAATGATATTTAAGGAGAAATAAGGACATTAGAGGTCCACTACGAGCTAACATGCATCACAGAAGGGATAATCTTAGAAGAAGATAAGATAATGGGGTTAACGTTCCACCTCTTTAATTCTAGTATATAGAGTGAAAGTACTTTTCCAAGAGTTGATTAGGGATTGTAACATAAAATTGCCATGCCATGATAGCCAACAACTAAGGAGAAAGTTAACCTAAGGTATTGTGATTTTCATAAGAGGGTAGATCATCTAATTACTAGTGTAGAAACCTTTGCAAAATATTTCATCAAAGGATGCATGCTAGAGAGATAGTCATGAGGAATGAAAGAGTACAACAAAATCCATTACAGCTCACCAGAGTATAAAAAGGGGATTAATAAGTTACCTATGGCGGGATTCATCAAACCCACATATCATCCTACGTGGTTAGCAATGTTGTGCCAGTGAAAAAGAAGAATAAGACAATAAAGGTGTGTTGATATTTTAGAGACTTGAACAAGTCAAGTCCTAAGAATGATTTTTTTCTTCCCAACATTGATATTTTGGTGGATTCCATAGCCGTTCATGAGGTGTTTTCATTTATGAATGGGTTTATTGTTAGTATATGCCCTAGAGCCAATCGACTTGAATGACACATATGTTAGTTAATGCTATAAATCCATCTCTTAATCAAGTGATACATAGCATTCCTTCATATTAGTAGTATCAATGAAAATCATGAACTACAAATTAGATGAAACACATATAACATGGCCTTACAAAAGAATGGCAATGAATTACAGTTATAAAATCTTTATGTATCAAAGTCATGTTCTTAATCATTGAATTGCCAAGATAAGGGCATTGGCAATGCTCAAAGATTAGCACATGTTATGCCTTTTTACTGGTGAAGTAAGCAACCAATTTCATGGGTTGAAGTATATGGGATACTTGGGATAGCATATGGGTGCTTGTTTTATGGAAACAAGTTCTTGAACAAAACCTATTTGAAAACTCCATTTGCTATTGTTACTCAAGTATCTATGGAAATGTTTTCATGTGCTAGTCGTGTGACTTGTGATACCAGGTTATTTTCTATAGGGACTGTAATACTTAGAGATAATCATGAATAAGTCCACAATATATGGATGCCAAAGGTAGGGTGGTTTCGGTATGACATAAAGCATAGAAGGTAGATGAGTAATGTAGAGAGGATTCACCACTCTAACTGACATTGGAGACATATCACATTCGTTCTTGGCTTGGGTTAAGTTGATAAAGTCATTGGCAACATATTATAAATTTAGGAGAAATTATTTCTCCAAATTATGAGGTTAACCATATGTTATAGAAACTAATATGGATTGATACATGAGTAGGCACTACATCATGCTTATGGTCTTTTTAGAATATTTGGGGAAAGACTGAATTACTTGATAGGTTGGTTATTAAAAGGTTTATCCAAGATCGTGTTGATTTTTTAACATTTGGGTCATCATGATGGGTTGCTAGATCCCATTCTTAATCTATGAATATAATGAATGAGATTAATTATATTCACTGCCAACATATTAGGAACCGGATAGGTCACACACAGTAAAATGATTTGTTGGATTAAATCTTAGATTTAATTAAGTATGATTTATTTAATTAAGTATTAGTTCAATTAAGTATTACCGAAGACACAAATTAGATTTATTATATCTAATAAGAGATGTCTTAATGTGACAGTAAAGATAAGAATGTCTTATAGACATTGTGCATAAGAGTAGGTATGCAAATAAGGATATCTTGGTTTTAGGCTGGATAGTTATTTCTAACAAATTATATAATTATTTAATAATTATTTAACAATATTTACATAAAGTAAAATTATTTTACTTACGTGAAGAATTTAATTAAGAATTAAATGTTCTTATAAGTAAATAGAGGTTGGTCTAAAAGGCCTAATTATTAAGTTAAATGGGCTTATTTTGAATAAATCCAATTTAGACTTGATATGAGTTAAGGGCAATATTAGTAGGCCTAAATGGCATTGGATTAGGCTTCTATATTAAATAGGTAATGCTTGGGCCCAATCCTAAATGGACTAGGTAAAAGAGTTTCACCTGAATCCCTACCAAAGAACCACCTATTTGGTAGTATTGGGTTTTGTTAACCTATTAATTAAGCCTAACCTAATTTTAGATGTGTAAATATACATCTGTAAGAGTTTTTGGGTTGTTGTTATGCTTTTTAGCTGCCATAAAACCTTAGGAGCCACACTTGAATCCTAAAACCATAATTGGTGGAATCTTGCTCTTTTTACGTTGATAGTCCATCATTTGCTTCTTTTAATGTTTTATAATCATTCTTGATCTTGAGAAAAGTAAAAAAAACTCATATCTAGCACTTTTAAGTGTAGAAAATGGTAATGAGAGGTTGGAAACCATGATTACCACATCTTCATGTCCCTCTTGCAATGCTATTTCGCTTCTCTGCAACTTTTCTATGACTTTTTAAGATTGTTTTTGGTTGATGTGAGAGAGGACAACTGCTTTCTACCTTTACTTTAAGCTTTTTCAAGCCTTCTAATTGGCAATGGAGAACCATTAAACCTTTATGAAGGTTCCAATGGCTATCTATATGGCTCACTGTTAGAGACAGGACGCTTGTGTTGCTTGTGGCCTTAAAAGAGAGATCATAGTAACTAAGCCATGGCAAAGATCATGTAGGGATCGACACACTCAGAGTTATAAGCCTCTGAAGATGTAAGATCTCTATTAGGTATATGCTTTAAATGGCCAAAATCGATCTCATTCCATCTTAGCCATGATTCAGAGAAAATTTAATTATTTTCTTAATTTACTTTTCCTTACATATGTTTAATTTGATGAAATATTTTATGTTTATTCTGATAAGCATGAGCACAGATTCTCTTTATTTAATGGTTATAACTAGATAAAGATGGCACTAAGTGATGAAAAATGACAATGTTTAAAGCCCTATTTGGCAACTTTTATCATATTGTTATGATATTTGGATTGAAGAATCTAGGGGCAAATTATCAACAAGCTATGATGGCAATTTTTCATGATATGATACATGACTAGATGAAAGGCATGTAGATTACATTATAGAGAAATCTACGAAAACCTTCAATCACCTAGAAATTTTAAAAGAGTGCTAAAAGGTATAAAAAGTACAAGCTTCCTATGAATCTTTTGAAATATGCCTTTGGTTTACCATAAGAAAGTTCTTAGGTTTTATGAAAGGTTTTAGAAGAGTGTTTAACAGGTCTAGAAAGTAGAAGCTTTGTATAAATCTTTTGAAATGTGCCTTTAGTGTTATTACTAGAAAGTTGTTGGGTTTTATGCTTCACAAAAAATGTATAATTGTTAATCCTACAAAGGTAAAGGCCACTTAATCCTTGCTATCTGTAATAAGTCCAAAACAATTTAAGAGCTTTTTAAGAAAGGTTTCACACATCGAGAAGTTCATTTCAGCATTTGAAGAGATCATTAGACACTTTCAGAGTTTGTTGAAAAAAGTTCCTTTTGTGTGGGTTGCATACAAACATGGAGCTTTTGAGAAGGTCAACAGATCTTGAGTTCTTCTATGATGATGATAATACTAGTTAAGGATCAACCAACAATATATCTTACTTATACTCCCAACTTTATTAGTGCTTTATTGGTACAAGAAGTTGTAGGCAAGAGTGATCTATGTACTACTCAAGTTGATGTTTGCATGGTAATGCATAAAATTATCTGCCAATAGAGAAGTATTATCTCGTTTTAGTGTTTGTTACTTATAAAATCTACCATTACTTCCTAACTCATAAACTCATAGTAGTGATAAAGTCTTATCCTATTAAGGTCTTACTTTCTAAGCCAGCTTTACCAAGTAGGATAACAAAATGGGTTTTGTTGTTAGTAAAGTCTAACATTTCAATTGTCCAGCCAAAGGCCATAGAGTCTCAGGCACTATCAGATTTGCTAGCAAACTTCCCATAAATCTGTTTCTTCAACTAGTAGTGGAAGAGATACTGGTATAGTTTTGATAACTTTTATAGAGAAGTCAATTCCTTAATGAAGAGTTTTGAGTTAAAATCGTCTTCTTCACATAGAAATGACATCTCTCTGAATACTAAGGTAAGTAAAGAATAGATGTCTCTTATTTGAGTTTTAAGTTAAACTTTCCAAAATTAGGTAGAGAACCAACCTTCTTTGCATTAAAGTTAGGCTTTCTTTACAACAATAATCAAGTAAAGTATAAAGCACTTATTTTTGGGACTATTCATAACAAGTACCATTGGGGTTAATAAATTTTGTATCCATGGAGATTCTAATCTCGTTATCAGGCAACGCAATGGTAAGTTTGCATTGAAGAAACCTATACTAGCATCTAAAGAACTTTTATGCAAGCTTTGTGGAAGACATTTTAGGCTATCAGATGTGAGAATATTCCAAGGTCCTCAAATAGGTTTGCTGACACGCTTGCTACCTTAGCTTCCAAAATTTATATTCTAAAAGAAAATCAAAACATTACTATATTAGTGGTTAGAAAAAATCTACCTTGCCTAGCCAGTGAGTTGCTTTGGCCTTCAAATTATAATGATGATGAAGACTGGCGTGTACCTATCATTGATCAATTGCTTGAGCCTACTCCTATTAATATTCCAAGTCTAAAACATTTTATTTTGATTCATGGTGAATAAATATGCTAATGGAGGGTTAGAAAGGTGTATTTCCAGGTGAGGCAAAAGAAAGGTTGGAAACAACTCTTGAATAGTGGTATAGGGAAGATTTTTCGCTATTGCTTCATTTTTTATAAAGGGCAGGTTACTTTTGGCTAACCATGGCTAAAAAGGGTGCTTTGCAATTACAAAGTCATGTAAGAGGTGTTTTAACCACTAGATGTGCAAGCATGTCATTTTGTTAAAAGCATTAGAGATTGGCGTAGGCTTTATATTAGGTATCTTAGAAGTGATGTTCTTCCAACTAATTGCAAGGATGCTAGATAACTTAAGCGGAGAGCTCAACGTGTCTTTCTAAATGACAATGACCTCTTTCAAGTTTCAACGTGTCATTGAAGTGTGTCTCTTTATCTGATGTGAGCTTATTACTAGATATAGTGCATGGTAGGAGTAGTAAAGAACATGAAGAAGGCAAGAAGTTGTATCAAAAGCTCTTTAACTTAGGGTATTGTTGGCCAGTGATGAAGGCAGATGCTATAAACCATGCAAGGAAATGTTATCCACACCAAGTCTACAATAATTCCATACATACTCCAACGGTATAACTCCATAGCAAAACCACTTTTTGGCCTTTCCATGCTTAGGCATTTGATCTAATCAGGCCTAGAAATCCTTATTTTAAGGGATACACATGGATATTGGTGGCAACATAGTGTTTTACGAAGTGGACAGAAGCTATCCATTTGAAGAAAGCAATACATCTTGCAGTAGCTAATTTCATCAACGAGAATATTATCTATCGCTTTGAAATACCAAAGAAGATCTTGTTAGATAATTGAACATCTTTCTTCAATAGTAGCATGAGGGATTGCTTAATTTGTATGATATAGATCTTGCTAAATCAACCCCCTATTACCCAAAAATAATGGCCAAGTTATGGTTATTTTTATTGAAGGTGTTGAGTAAGATGGTACATGAATATCCGAAAATGTGGGGAGATACATTACCAGTGGCGCTATGGGCATACAGGACTTCCTAGCATGAACCTATAAAAGCAACTCCTTTCTCTCTTGTGTATGTAACAAAGCTATGCTTCTTACAAAGATACTGTTTCCATCTACAAGGTTGGCATTAGATGCTGAACTTAAAAATGATAGCCTGTGGATGTTGAAGTTAGAAGCATTAAAGGAAATAAAGGGTTAAGTAAGGAAAATTCTAGTAATGTATTAAAGGAGGTTAAGTAGAGCTTATGACAAGTTGGTAAAGAGAAAAAACTTTAAAAACGGTGACTTAATTGTTTGGGCTACCGAACATATCAGAAGAGGAATCCCAACTTCTAAGTTTAGTTCAAAATTAGAAGGACCTTATAGTGTCCATGTGGTGAATGATAGTGTTTACTACAAGTGGATCAACCCAAAGAACAATTCTGTCCTTATGCTAATTAACTTTCAGCATGTCAAAGAATTCCCTGCATAAACTCTAGACTTTGTTTGTAATTCCTTGCACTTCTTTTCTTAGATAGAAGTTAATGGCATGCCTAGTTCTTATTTCTTATTTTTAGTTGACTGATATGTCTACTTGTAAAAAACTATGATATATATAAAGAAAGATAAATTCTATGCCAGCTGTAGCTTTACCGCTTAAAGTATGGTTGTATTCTGTTGTTCTTCTCATACACTTAAATTGGCTATGACATTGATTATAAACCAACCATAGCTGTATCTTTTAAAATCTGGCTGTAATTTGTTGTTTTTGTCATAGCATAGCTTTAATGGCTACATTGGCTATGACATTAATTATAAACAAGCTACAACTCTTAAATTTTGGCTGTAATATGATTATTATACTTTGGCGGTAGCTATAATCATTCATACCTTGGCCATTAGTTGCTTATTTAAAAGAATTGAAACATTTTAGGTTGAGATTTAATCTCTCTAATAAGTGTTAAGGGTTCTCTTGGTCCCAGCTTTAAAGCTCAATCTAAAATGTTGAATAATTTACTTCATGGAAAGTTAAGATTTAATATCCCTAATGAGAGTTAATAGTTCCCCTTAGCCATATGAATTTATCAAAGTAAAATTGTGTATAAGGAATTTTACATTCATATGAGTACATTATTGCTATAAAAATTAAGCATATATTATTATGATAATGAAGTTCTAAGACAATTCAATTAACAAAGAAAACTAAACAAGTCTACTTTATTATGTTCTTCCATAGAGATAAACCAAAACTACGAAGATGATGAATATTTCTAGCTAGTTCTGTAGCTCCAACTACTCACATTGTTATGCCTTTGTTTTTTGCTTAAATGAAGCAAGCTTTTTGTTTATTTCTTCTACCCTAGCCTCCATCTAAGCTTGCTCTAACTGCATGTCAAAAATAGCTCTAAACTTAGATATGCAAGAAGAAAGACACTCTAATTTGAACTAAACCTTTGTAATGTCATCCATGAGTGTCAGCATCTGTTGCAACTTTGTTGTAGAAATATTTATCCTTGAGCATCAATAATTACTAAAGCATCACCAAGAAATTTAATATACACGAAATAAGTCTTTTGATCAAAGGATGTAAGTACTCTAAAACTTACTTTTTTTTAGTGTTAAAAGGCAATAAGGAAACCATGGGAATCTACCTTGGAAATACCTAAAGAAGTATTGGTTCCAAAATTTTAAGTGAAGATGGCGAAAAGATATTTGCTCCAAGAGAGCCTATTCCTAAACAATTACTCCCAAAAGTATATCCTACTACAAAAATGACTATTCCAATCATGCCAAAAGTATTAGGAGCTAGGTTGGAATCTCTAACTTTAATTACTAAGGAGAAAAAGTTTTAGAAGCAACCAGTACAATATTAAAAACCTTAACATCACCTATGCTACCTTGAATAGTAATCTACGTATGTTGCCTTTCCTAACTCTAATTAATCTCAACATAATTTACTGCATGGCAAGATGGAGAAAGGAGAGCATCCATGTCAGCAACGGTAGAAACATAATACCTTATTTGGGTATTCCTTGACCTAGAGAAAATAACGTCAGTTTTTGGCTCATATTTACTTGACGTATTATCATGTATATCATCATTACTATCAATATCAACTTGTTACCCATCTTATCCACTTGAGGATCACTAGGTTCAAAGGTACTTGATCTATTTTGCAAGAGAAATAAGTGAAAGATTGATGAAGTGAAATGAAATGTCTAAGTATGTAAAAAAAAGACAAACTTATTTCTTAAAATGTCTAAGATAAAACACAACTGCTTTTTTAGTTGTTGAAGGTTTGGCATAGCATCTTCTTCTTTATCTTCAACATGAATTATAGATAGCTAATTTTGTCTGGGCTTCCATGTTAGCATCACGGGGCATTATCAAAGTTAAACGGGCAAGTACGTACCTAACACTCATCATCGTGAGTTTATGTTAGGTGTTCCGAGAGCCAAAGGTAAGCAAAATCTACATTTTTAATTGATTGTATCGATTCATGGCTACCACGTCACCGAATTTGAGAAAGCCTAGGTTATATTGATACCAAAGGGTGATATATCGATACACACACTCGATGTATCGATACAGGGCTTGGCAGTAGCCAAATAAGGATTTTTGGACTAAAAGTATGATACATTCAGGCAAAAATGCCCAACGTATCAATATTAGGCAAAAATGCCTACTGTATTGATACAATAACCATTCTATTGATATATCTAGGCATTTTACCTAAATCATGGCGTTCTTCTCCAATAGCAACATCAATTCAAAATATGAGTTTGGCCAAAGTTTTTGCTCTATAAGTCACTCAAATTCATACCTTGGGTTTAAGATTGGGTTTTATTGATTTTCTTAGGCCCAAATAGTTGTGAAATAGGACATTTTCACGATAAAATGTGGTTTGTTCAAGGTTAAAATTCGTTTTTCTCCACTTTTAAACTGTGTAAAGCAGTTTACACCGCCATTTTGGTTGCTTTGGCAATAGGCATGAAAAATGCCACATAGTACTTGAAGCCACTCTTGGGTTATGTGGAAAGTTTAAATTGACCCTTACTTCATGCTTTGGTTCTTGGCTATTC
>JBBYHM010008289.1:0-11696 GCA_038381775.1 Adansonia rubrostipa
ACTTAGAACTAATTAACTTTATTGCTACAAATTAATAGTACATATTATATAATTTGATAACTTTTCAATAACTTTGGCTTACAAAATTGGTAACCTAATATGCTACCTTTTGCATAACTTTTATCCATTATTTAATAATCTTTTATGAATTTTTTGCAGCATGATAGGGTGAGAAAAAGGTATTTCTCACTTTACGATAGGGGACAAATCACTTATCGTACTAATCTTTGAAGGCCACCACGAAGTGGCAGAAAACTTAAAAGTTGTCACCGATCACTTGGGCTAGGTATGACTAAATACCTATTAAAATTAGTATCTTAAGTTACGAAACTCGGAGATTCGATTTTATAGTCTACGTATTCTAGAGTTTGTTAGGATGGTTTGGGAGTCGGTGATGAGCGGGGGAACGATTAGAACCTCCATCATGCCCTAAATTGATACCATCTAGCCATATAGTATCTTGATTTCTTGGTTTTAATTTGTTGTTACTTATGTACAGTCCCCTTTTTTATAATACATGAGATTTGAAAATTGTGGATTCGATTTCTGTTAGCAAAACTTTGGATACCATTACGTAAACCAGAAGAGTGGTGAAACATAAGGTTAAAACATTCCAGGAATTCATTTGAAGATGGTGTTCCATATCGAGCATGGGAGGGATGCCGATACAAAACATTACCTTGATAATTTAAAAAAAAAAATTGGTTGGAAAATGTGAATGGCAAAATTGTCCGAAGAGGGAAAACATTTTAGTAAGACATAAAAATATAATAAACAGTGTATAAAAATAAAACACAAAAAGCATAGAAAGGACGGTCGATTGGGATCTATCTCTTATTTGTCATAGATTATCTATAAATAATTGAATTAATACCTTAAGACATGAAAATCGAGATTTTAGTTGAAAAATTGAAGTTGACCTAGGGGAGAAAACATTTGATTTTTGGTGAAATTTTGAATATTAGGGTTGAAAAGTCCATGTGGGTGAAAAACTATGTAACTTTTGGAAAATGAAATATTTTTGAGTATTTTTGGTAAAAATGTGGATTTTAAAATTAAAATCGATAATTTAAATAAAAGGACAAAATTAATTTTTTGAAAGTGTCTGGGCCTTGATTTAAGCCTAACAAGAGCCGCACATGACTTAAAAATTCATTAGAGTAAGAGTCAAACTCATCTCGAGGTATCAGAATGCTTAGAGAAGTTGATTTGGGATAGCTAATTAATTTTGCCTGATGCCAAAAACAAGGATAATTTTACGTATCTGCCTTTTCAAATTTATTCTAACCTCATCTGAGGGTTTCAGGTGACAAATGAGATATTGTTGGAAAGGTAACTCAATGAGGGTTAAATAAAAATATTCAAAAAATCCCAAAAAATTGCCATCTAGGAGAAAACAATTTTTGAAATCAAGCTCTATTTGGTACTAGCAGCATATGCAAGGGAAAGGGTGTAGCAAACTTTGAAAAATCATCCCGGGCTCATTTAGAATTGTTAAATAGCAAATGATACCCTTTTGGAAGAGAAACTTCATAACGTTTTTAAAAAATATTTAAAAAATATGAAAAAGCTTCTTGTGAGCTGAAATAGCCCAAACAAAATACTGATCATTGATTCTAAGGGTTTTAGATAGTAAAGGTTTAAAAAGTCATAAATCTTTCCTTTGAGCACATCCAAGGGCAAATGAGATACTATTAGAAAGATAATTCAATGCCCTAAGGGGAAAATACTAAAAATTTTGGAATGACTATCCAAGGCTCAAAAATAGTTTGTCAAATTAGGGTCACTGTGCTATAAGTACTAAAACATGGCTGTCTCACATATTGGGTTATCCCAAGTTCATATTATAGTCTCGAACATCTGACTATCCATCATTTATGGTCCATGGCACTCGAAATCCCAAGGTAATATGGGCAAGTGAATGATTTGATATCCACACCGTAACATTAAGACTCATGATATCAAGGTATTTAATTAAACACTTGGTAAAACAAGGATTTTTGGGGCTGTAATATAGATTTTTATTTTGCCTAGTTAGGCCATGAATCTAGAAAAAATTAGCTTAATTTTTCCCTAAGATCAAAGTGCCAATATAGTGGAAAACATTAGCCAACATTAACCTTATTTATTGAGACAAATGCTAACCTAACTTTGGAAGTTTTGCAAAATAGATATTAGCATAGACCAAGTATAAAAAGAGACATTTTAACAAGCATATAGTAAAACAAAATCATAGCAAGGCATCCAACATCAATTAGCATAAAAATATCATTAAGATGGCACTTTTATCAAGCGAACATGGTTAAAAATACAGAGGATGATATAAGAAATGTATTGACAAATCAAAAGGAGTTTATGACATCATGAAACATCGTATAAATATAAAATGACTTTCATATCATGATATAACGCTAGAAAAAAATGTCTCAACAAAAAAAATATTTTTTTGATCATTAAAACATCATAAAAGCATAATGAACTCAAGAAAGCATAAAAGCATCTTGAAATAGTAATGTGTCATCAAAGATTAAGCACAGGTGATGGAAGAAAATGTCATGAATCAATGAAACATTGCCTCTTTTAAGATGAACAAAGAAACATGAGAGTTTTAAGCACTCAAACAACACCAAAGCATCATCCAAACATCATAAACTAAAAATACCATTAAACTAAGCTTAAAGGTGCATGCTTTCATAAAAAGATCATGGCTTTATGAAAATTGGTTGGATAAAATGATATGAGATATGTTTAGATGCAAACAAAAAAAGAGAAAAAGTTGGAAAATTATACCAACAAGCTTGCCAAAAATTCTCTTTTCCTTTATCAACTTAAAGTTATGATTTTTTACTTTTTTATGATTTTTTGTTTTTCTAGTTTTTGGCTCACTCTTCTTTCCTTTATATGCTATAGATGAGCAAAAAAAAGTGGTAGAGATGAACACCAAAGTGGTATTGTGGTTAGATGGGAGTTTAGTAAGGAAGATGGGTAAAAAATAAGGGTTTTTGAGGGCTGCCAAAGGGAGCTGTGAAAATAGTGAAAATGAAGTGGAATTATGGTCTGTAGATGAAGGCTTTATCCTTTGGCTGAGCATGAAACTTTGGGTTGTAAAAGAGTGATACTCAGCCAAAAAAACACAGTAAATAGGGATTCTTCGTATTTCCACACATACCCCAAAAGAAATCAGGATACCATGCTCAATGTAGACAACCGAGTTTATCTAGGCCCCTTTCAAGCAAGCCATCCCCAATCGAAGACTTTTAGATGGAATACACTTATTTCTCTTTACAGGCCAATTTTTATTATTCGAAGGCTTAATTGGAAGGTAATATAATAAAATAATAAAAATAAAAGGTGACGCATCAGTGGGAGAAATTTTTTTGAGAAGATTTGAAATACCTAGGGATTATATTAAAAAAATCATTATTCAAGGCAAACTCATCATTTGAGGCATCATTGATGTTATCTGGACAAGCGTGGATCAACCATTTATAATTCCTAGCTATGATAAGGTGTTTGGAAAACCAAAAGTGCATAAAATTCACTTTTTTCATGTATATATATCGATATATGGTCCTTAGGTATCGATATTAGGCCACCATATCATCGAAAATTCAGATTTCACAAGTTGTATCAATGCAAAAAGGCAATATATCGATACAAGTGCTTGTGCATCGATACATTGGCTTGTTGTATCAATAGTAGGCTTATTAGTAGTAAAAATCACAAATTTTGGCTAAAATATATCAATACACAAGCTACTGTATCAAAACCAGGCTCAATGTGTCGATACATTCCTTAATGTATTAATACATATGGCAAAATTTGTTTTAAGTATCGATACACCAAGGCAAATGGCCTAGTTTGTGATATTTTCATCCCTTTGCACCATGACATTAAAACATGATTTGGACCACGTTTTTGGCATAAAAATCATTCAAATTCATACCAAGCCTTAGTATTGGACTTTGGATTGGATCAAGTACATTTTTTAGGCCCAAATAACCATGACAAATGACATTTTCATAACTTAATGCAATTTGTTAGATTGCAATATTAATCTTTCTCATTAGTCAGTTATATAAAGTGACCTTGATCCACTGTTTTTGCTAAGCAAGCCAATGAATTTGATGGTAGCTAAGCATGGTACCTTGTCCATACATGAGGTACATAGAGCAAAACCCCAAAATGCTCTTGCGTTTTTGCACTTTGTCATTAATATTTACATGGTTATATAAGGCCAACATTCTCAGCTGAACACAAAAAGGGAACACATTTTTCTCAGCTCAAATTCTCTCTATAACGTTTAAAAAAACCTCAAACTTTTTATTTCCATAGCTTTCCACACCACCTCCAAAACACCATATTTGTTCTTGTTAACTCGTAGGAAATAAGAAAAAGCTTTACAAGTGACATCTTTGCTTAGAAAAAAAACTTATCTTTTGGGAGGAAAAGCTATTGGAATTCTTGTTGGTATATTTTCTCATCTTGTTTTTTTTTTTTTTTTTGCTATTTTCATGTTTTTCATCATGTCAATGATCCCTTCATGCAACTATGACCCTTTGTAAGCTTCATTCATTTTTTTTGATTTCTTGTTCATGAGCTTTTGGCCTTGTTATGCATTCATGCTTAAGGGTCACATTTTTACGTTGTCATGAAATTTTCAGGCCTTATTCATGTCATGAAAACATCTTTTACGCTCATATCATGTTCCATGCCTCCACAAGCATATTTTTGGCATGTTGATGCATTTTTCTTGCCTAAAAATCATTCTTTTATGCTGTCATGCAACTTCCAGCACATGTTCATATCATGAAAACATTTTCCTTTATGCTCATACCATGTCCCATGTCTCCATAAACATATTCTAATATGTTCATATATCATCCATATTTTCCTTGCATTTTTGACATGTTTCTTGATGTTCTAGCATGTTTTTATCATTTGAAGCCATGTTTAGATGTTTTACATATTAAAGATGCTTGTTTGATGTCTTATTCTTGTTGCAAAAATCTTTTTTTTTAAAACCTCCCTAAGTTAGGTTCATGTCAACTTTAATAAATAAGGACAAACATGGACCTAATGTTTTCCATCAATTGGTCTTCCAATCTTGGGGAAAAATCAAGCTTTTCATGTTTAGATTTAAGGTTAAATGAGGCTAAAATGTTCTAATTTCATGAAAATTAAATGTATTTTGCACTTGTCCTAAGTTGTTTGTGCCTTGATCTTATTGCTAGAGTCATTTTGCTTGTGACATGGTTAATGGGTTGTTTCATTATCCTAAACTATTCCAAGATTGTGTAAATAAGCTTATGAAGCCATTGCCACTGACCCTTTTTTTGTCATAGACCTTTGAATGTCCATGATGTGAGCCTAGTTCTAAGAAACCCAAAAAAAAACCTCCCTTGTTTTGCCCTTGTAACAATGTAACAATGACTTCAAAAATCATTTCTAAACCCTAAACAATTTTTCTTGAATTTTTTAATATTTTTTTCTAAAAAAACATCAGACTACCTCTCCAACGATGTCTTATTTGCTCCCGAATCAATTTGGGTAAAGGAGTTACAATTTTTGAATCAATGTTGTCTAAAACCCCTAGAATCAATGATTTGCATTATGTTTAGGCCATTTCGTCCCACAAGCCGAATTTTTTAATTTTAAAAATATTGTCCTAAAAATTTCATAAAATTTTCTTTTTGGGAAGGTATTGTTTTTGATTTAATATTATTTTTCAAAGTTTCCTACACCCTTTCCCCAGCATGTGCTATCAATGTCAAATCAAACTCAACTTCAAAAAGTTAATTCCATGGGATTTTTTATGTTGATCCTTATTGAGTTGTCTTTCCAATGGCGTCTCACTTAACCCTTAAATCCAGAGTAAAATTAGAAATAGGGTTAGCACGATGTTGTCCTTTGTTTCAGCATTTACCAATATTAATCGATTTTTTAAAATTCCCACTTTAAGGTACTTGGATGCCTCTAAATGAGTCCAACTGACCTTATCAAGCCAAAAAAATATGTGTCAACCCCTTAGACTTGGATCAAGGCATGATTTTTTTTTTTTTAAATTTCATCACTCATATTTTGTCAATTTCTCATTTTGGAATAAAAAATCATTGATTTTGTCGAAAATTGTTGAAAATGTCATATTATCCAGAAATTACTAAACCTTTATCAATTTAAGTCTCTTGGTCCTGTCTTTTCTAAAAATTATTAAAATTGCTACCTTCAAGAATACTCTAACCCCATTTTTGAGAGGATACTTTAACCTTATTTTTCAAAACTTCACTCAAATCAAAATTTTCCTTTGCCAGATTTCTCCAAAATTTTTTAATCCCAAACCTATCATTTAAGCCTTGATCAATCTATGATTCAAACACATCTAAAAAATTGTTTACATAGTTATTTTTGGATAACTTATCATAATTACAGGATACATTCTGATCGTCCCTTCCCTTTTCCCTCTTTTGTGTGATTTATTTTACACAAATGTTATCTTTCCTTTATATGCCTTACTAACACCTTTCCCCTTTATGGTGCCCATTGTGCATTCATATTTCTAAATTGTTTTTGAAAATCATAAGGCAATGTTCCATGTCGATATCTCCTTAGTGCTTGACACGGATATCCGATTTTTAACATTAAATTTAGTGATCATTTTTAGTCAATAAATCTTTTTGTTCCCTAACTCTTCAAGACGCATATGAGATTCAAATTTTCTTTAAACTTAAGTTTACTGTTTTCTTTAAAAGGGGATTATGTTGAAATAATAACAAGCTAAAACCAAGGATTTGGAAACAAGTTAAGACATAGTTAGAAGGTACTGATTTCGGGCGTCGTGGGATGTTAGAACTTTCTTGCACATAACCAACTTCCAAACCCAACCGATAAATCTCTAGACCATGTAGACCATGGAATCAATTTTTGAATTTCGTAACTTGGAATATCAATTTCAATAGGCCTCTGATCACTCCTAGCCCAAGTGATCGATGGTGACTCCAAGCGTTGGCCATTTCATGGTGGCCATCTATGACCGGTTAGATGAACGATTCATGCAATGGTGCCCTTCCCATGTTCTTTACTCATAAAGAATTTTACCATTTCCCTAAAATATTTTCAGTCACACACGTTTCCTGTTCCATGAAAATGTTTAAGGGGCATATTACGGCACTTAACATTTTTCATTCCATTGGCTGTAACAACCGAGATGGTGGAGCAGACTACTTTATGCAATCTATAGATGCAGAAAAATCAATTTTAACCTTGAAAAACCATATTTTCTCATGAAAATATCCAATTTTCTGACCATTAAGGCCTCGTATGACTTTGAGTGATTTATATAGCCAAAAATGTGACCAAACTTGTATTTTGAATCAATGTTCCAGCAATAGATAATTATCATGGTTAAGGAAAAATGCCAGATGTATCGATACAATGGCTATTGAATCAATATATGAGGCCTTTTTTTTGCTCAAATGTATCGATATATTAGGCATTTTTGCTTAAATGTATTTGTTAGGAATGCCATAAAGATGAAAGACATTTTAATATATTTCATTAGTTTAAACTGATTATTCATATTTATATATTAAAGGTTTCATTATATCATTACCATTCTATGCTCATTTAGATTTAAATGATAAAGTAAATGTAAGCAAATATGACTTATCAACTACTTTTGTTTATAACATTAGAATGCTGCATATAATAGACTTTATATGCAGAAAGTCAACATTCTAAGGTAAGTGGTCTAAATTCATAGTCCGCAGTCTATGGGGTTGTGAGCAATTACTCAAGTTAAGACTTGTTATACCTTCGCATATGATGATCACCGAGACAATCACAGTTCAATATGGCGGCCGCATGAACGACCACAGTTCCCCACAGTTCTATTTGGGTGATAAAAGAATGGCGCTCGTCGAACCATACCTGGCAACTATTTGGCCCCACCGCCAGCAACTTAATTGCAGTGTTGACACCCTGACTGGCGACCGACTGACTGAGCTAACCACTGGGTACCATAGCCTGACACCTAGCTCAGCGATGGTTACATCACCACCAAGTCACCTAACACGATGTCCCCAAGCAAATCCTATAAAAGGACAAGCCCACTCACAGGTAAGGGATAGGATTCCAAGAAAAACATAAAAACATCATTACATAAAGCACCTCTCTAACTTAATCATTGGAGAGGGCTCCCAGAGTACAAACTCCGACGTCCTTCTGACATTTTCTGTGTTGCAGGGCCCTATTTGACCTTGGATTCCCGATAGGAAGACATCAACAATTGGCGCCATCTGTGGGAACGCGATCATAAAAGACAATGGTTGACCGAAATGTTGATGTCCTATAAAACACCTCGTCACCCACTGAGGTAACAAACTACATCGAAGTTCCATTTTTCCCAGTAATACCTAGCTCATCAAACACCCAAACACCCCACATACCCATCTCATTACCTTCATGGCTGTCTCACTCGCCATTAACATACTACCAAAATTTATTGGGGTTAATCCCATCATTGACCACCTTTACCCCATACCTAGGACAGGCCGTTGGCCCCAGCACTATGGCCCTAGCGACCATTATCACCACAAATACCTTACACGTACCCTTTGACGTCTCATTACCCCCCTTTACTCAGTACAGTACACCCACACCGCCTAGCCAGCTAGATTACCATGCGCATTACCAAGCCCAATTCCAAGTCATCGCCAGTCAATTAGTCGTCATCCAACAATCTCAGATCCAACTGGCATAACTTGTCAACTCCCAGACCAACCGCCAAAACACACAACCTATTGACCACCCAAACAACAGATGGTGAACAATCCAAACTCTGACATACATGAGTGACATATTGCAATCGACCGACCAACCCGATCGATTGCAGTGGAAAGCTCTTGCTCTACCCCAAACCAACGGTAAACGATGCAAGGTGCCTCCCATTATGCCAGTGGCAATCACCCGTCAGGATTGACTTCTGATCTCGCCCAACAGGTAGCGGCCTTAAAGCAAGAAATCAAGGATCTTCGAGAACCACGCATGGACAACTGGGAATGGCTATCAGAGGAACATAACCCCCTTTTGCCTTGCATCCGCTAGGTGCAGGTCCTTCAGAAAGTCAAACTCTCTCCAGACACTTATGATGGTAAAACCGATTCGGCTGACCATCTGAACCATTTTCGCACTTTCCATAACCTACGCGACATGCTAGATGCCATCCAGTGTCGCATTTTCCCCACGACGCTCCGAGGGCCAGCATGAACCTGGTGGTACTCCCTGAACCCAGGATCTATTACCAATTTCGACCAACTGGGGAGGCAGTTTCTTGCCCACTTTAGTAGTTGCAGAACAGCCGCGAAAACATCTGCCAGCTTAATGGCGATCAAGCAAAATAATGATGAGATAATCCGCGATTAACTCAAGCATTTCAACGCGGCCGCCCTGGAGGTTTGGGATCTAAATGACGAGTGGGCCATCTAAGCCTTCACGACTGGTGTCTGGCATAAGTACTTAAAATATGCCTTGACGGATGCCTAGCCTACGAAGCTATATCGGCTTTACGAGAAGGCACAAAAATACGCAAAAGTAGAAAAAATAAAAATTGCCAGTCGACGAACGGACACCTGGGACTGCGAGCAGAGGGTAGGTCATGGGCCAAAGTCTAGCCGGTTCGCTGACCGTCCTAATAACTGACCCCAGAAAGAAATACTAGCCGCCACTCCATCAATGAAGCCCCACTAGGAAATGGACATGGCCTACCCCGCATGTAAAATATGAGTCCTACATGCCTCTGACAAACCCCAGATCTCAAATCTTGAATGCCATAATGAGGGAAGGGCTCTTTGAGCGCCTGCCTCCAATAAGAAGTGACTGCAGTACGCGCGACCCCACAAAGCGATGTAATTTTCACAACGACATCGGGCATACCACTAAAGATTGCTTTAGCTTAAAAAATGCCATTGAATCATTGGTAAGGAAGGGAGCAATTAAGCAGTTTGTGAAGAAGGAATTGCACGCCAAGGATCGCACTTGATCCCTAAACGAGCGTAGGGAGACCACACCTAAACAGCCTGTTGCCGGCATCATCAATATGATCGTCAGCCTAGTAAAAACTTGGGCAGTTAGCAAGTCAAAATGAAAGTCCCACCTTCGCTCGATGGTGGCGGTCGACGTAGTATCCAAGCGTGCTAAGCAAACAGATTGGGTGATCCATTTTGACGATGACGATTCCCAGCTCCTGTCAGATCGCGAAAACAAACCCATCGTGGTCTTTGCCACCATAGGTAACTATCAAGTCCACCGGATCCTCATTGATGACGGAAGTTCTGTGGAAATTCTGCACTGGGATGCATTCCATCGAATGGGCTTTACAGCAGATGACCTAACCCCATCATCCCCAATATACAGATTTGCCAACCAACCAATACCTGTCAAAGGGATGATCACGCTTCCAGTAACTGTGGGCGACGGGGAACACATTGTAAATGCTTTGGTCGACTTCTTTGTTGTTGAGCAGCCCTCCGCTTACAATGCCATTGTCGGTCGACCATTGATGAAAAAGTTAAAAAGGGTCACTGTAGTCTACTGCCTGACGGTAAAATTCCCAACATCGACAAGGATTGGATATATGCATTTCGACCAATGAACCGCACGATAATGCCACATGTTGTCAATTGAAATAGCCACACGCCACCCAACCATAATTTTGGAAAGTAAGTCTGGACCAGCTGTTCATACTATTACGATGGCATAGCCAAAGGCAATCGACCTAGAATAACTAGATGCCAGAGACGATTTTCATGATCAAAAACCCTAGCTGGCCGAGGATACCAAAAAGATCCCTCTCTATGACTCAGATCCAGAGTTGACTGCCAGTATTGGCTCTGCTCTTGATGCTTAAGACAAGAACTTCCTCACCAAATTCCTTTGAAGGAATGCCGACGTGTTCGCCTAGTCAGCAGCCGACATGCCTGGCATCGATCCGACCGTTATCATGCACTCACTCCATGTTAACCCACGAGCCATGCCATTCAAACAAAGGAAGCGCAAATTTGTCCCTGAACGACTCCATGCAATCCGAGAAGAGGTTGACAAACTATTACATGCCAACTATGTTAGGGAGGTCTAATATCCAGACTGGCTCGCCAACGTCGTTATGGTCAAAAAGCCCTCAGGAAAGTGGCGAATGTGCATGGACTTCACCGACTTAAACAAGGCCTGCACCAAAGACAGCTACCCTCTTCCCAGCATTGATCGCCTAGTGGATGCATCCGCCGGACACAAACTCTTGAGTTTTATGGATGCCTTCTCCAGGTACAACCATATCAAAATTGACCCCTGCGACCAAGAAAAAATGACATTCATCACGGAAGACGATATCTTTTGCTACCAAGTCATGCCATTCGGCTTAAAGAATACGGGTGCCATATACTAACGCTTGGTCAACAAGCTTTTCAAAGGGTAAATCGGGCATTCGATGGAAATCTATGTGGATGACATGCTCGTCAAAAGTCGCTCTCTACACCAGCACCTCAGTGATCTTTCGGGCATATTCAACATACTCTGTAAGTATAAAATAAAGCTTAACCCCTTAAAATGTGTGTTTGGTGTATCCATAGGGAAATTTTTGGGCTTCATGATCTCCTCCAGAGGCATTGAAGCTAATCCTGAAAAAATCAATGCAATCCTGCAAA
>JBBYHM010008331.1:0-11690 GCA_038381775.1 Adansonia rubrostipa
AACTATAAAAAGTCAACTTTTTAGCCAAGAGTTAGAATTTAAAATTAGAAAAGTTATATAACTCGGATTTTGAAATTGATTATATGGAAATGAAATTGAGCTTGGACTTTAGGTCAAGAAAGTGTAATCGAGATTAGATCATGAAAGAACCTTAGGAATTTATGCCAGGAGTTTTGAGGCTTAATCCGAAAGGTCTAAGATAGGAAATTTCAAAATTTTTTGAAGAAATTCATTATGACACATTTTTATTACATGATAAAACATTCAATTGCATTTTTACATCTGCACATTGTGATCAATTAAATGACATAAAATCTGTATAAGACTAACATAGAATATAGCCTTGACCGAATTTCCTCATGTGTTAAATATGAAAATTTTTGGTCATCCATTCATTAAGGGCATTAACATCATTTTTCTCTAATTTTGATAAAAAGTTAGGGATTAAGCTAAAATTACCTTAGGGTGATATAAGCTTCAGTCACTAACCTTAGGACCTATAAATAGAAAGGATATTCACATTTTCATCATTTTTAAAACACTTATAAAATTTTAAAAATTCTAGAATATTTATTTTCTTTCAAGCTTTCATCTTTTTTAGGAAAAAATTAAACCTGATTAGGTAATATCTCTAACTTTTCTTTTTAGTTTCGATTCAATTTCATGATTTTGATGATTGATTCATCATTATGCATGCTTGAATGAGATGCGGCCAAGGTATTTTCATGTTTTCTAGTGTTTGACCATCTTAAATCATGATGTCATAATGCTTTGATTTGATTTTGAGCCATGATTACTTGATTTCATGTTCTTGATTAAGTAATTAATTGATGAAATCCAACTTGAAAATGATCTTACAGATTAAGATCTAGGTTTGAACAAGATGAAACTTCTAAATCTAGGGTTCAACTTTCATGCTTTCTTAAGATCTTGATGATTTTTGTTAAGATAAGATAGGATCTAAAGATATTGAGGTGAAGTTACAAAGTTTAGATGATGAAATCATGATTCTCCAAACTCAGATAATGTTCGAAGACTTCTAGAAGCTTGCTCTTAGGTTTTGCTTGCTTAGGGTAGTATGATCTTAAACTTAATTGATGCTTCCTTGTATAATCTTAGTAATTTAAGCTAGTTTGAGCAAAATCTAAGTGACTAAAACTTGAATCTAGTGCCACATGATGAATTTTAGGTTCTTAAACCTAGAAAATTATTCGAACAAGCTAAAATAGCATAAGCTAAGTTCAACATCTTTGATTCAATCTTGAATAATTGATGCTTAATTGGGGAAATCTTGATGAATTAAGTTGAGTTTAACTTAGATAAGCTGAAATTAGTGCTTAATTTGATGAAATTAGAAGCTTACTTGTTTAGTTGTTGAGTTCAAATGTCGGAAGCATGCTTTGATTGTTGATCACGTTGATTGAATTGAATCCAAGGTTGTTCTCTTGTGTTTAGTTTTTAATTGATAATATTTTGACGAGAAATTGATGTCTAAATCAGCATAATTAGTTTAGGTCTATTCAGCCATGATGATTTTATGTTTGGAATATGTTTTGTGGAAGACTAGTTACTAGAACTATAGGCTAGTAAATTATACGTTTGACAAAATGCATGTTAGAATGTTTAGGCTGTGTAAAAATTTTGTTTTCATAAAAAGAATCCCAAGAGCAAATCTTGGTTCACTTAATCAATGGATGAGTCAAGGTTTAATTTTCTTTAATAAATTCTTCTATGAACAACTTAGGGACATTTAATAAAATAGCTTAGTCTAAAGCTGATTTGAAGCAAATAAAAATGTTTTCTAGGTGTTGAAACATATTTTATTAGTGTAAATTTAGTAAGCCTTAATGTGGGTAATTAAATGATGTCTAGATGAGTCAAAATGTGTAGTTTAATGTCACTTTACTTATTGATTATAGCACACAGTGGCATTGGTTTGCCTTTCACGTGTTAAGAATAAATGATGATAAATAAAAGTGATAAAAGCATTGACAATCGCATGACTCCAAAACATATCGTCAATATCGAAAAACATAGTTCTAAGTCTTGGCACTTAGAGGTCATTGTTATTTCCACATATATGACATTCATAGAGTTTATTTTGGTCTCGTTACTGGATGTTTGAACATCCAAAAACGAACTATAAAAATTTGAAAAAATGCTTTATAATCACAAGTTGTGTTAAAGCTGCTTTTGTAGCCTAGCATAGTAATCCTGCAAAAAAAAATATTTTTGAGTAGGTCATAGACCTTACATATTTTTTGTTGTATTTTTTCTATAATCCTCATTGATTGGATTATAGAATAAGCTATTGAAATGTTTGATTTCATGATCGGACAAATACAGAGAAATTTTGGAACATAAGCTATTTGCATAGCTTTGTTTCTATGCTTAATTAGTAATATGAGCTATTTTTTATAAGGATTATTATTTTTGTGTATTTTTCTCATATTTTTGGATAAAATTAGAGTGAATAATATTTCCAGGCATATATGGCTCGTCAGCTCTAGTGGGTGTGGCTTTGTAGTTCTTCTGGCCTTTCTTTATGTCGTAGCCTTAGCTTATTAATGGGTCCTGCATTAGATACATACAACATTTTCTTTGACTCATGCCTTGGAGAAGAACATTCTTTGTTCAAGTTTGAAGCAATTACCCTTCAGGAAAGCTTCGGGGCAAAAACTTTTGTTATTTTTATACGGTATGTTGAATCACTTATGAAGTTGACTTTATTTGACCGTGTCAGCTTCAAATTCACCCTGGACTCGTGTCATGTAGTGTAGCATGAATAATTAAAGGTCTAGTGAATTTATGAACTAGCTATTATTTATAAGTAATACCTTTCTATTTTTTTATTCTTCCTCCACTCACCTTCATGGGTGAATGAAGTCTGCTACACTAGCCAAGAAAAAAGGTAGTAGACTCCATTATAGGTCATTTGGAAGGTAGTAGACTCCATTATAGGTCATTTGGAAGGTAGTAGACTCCATTGTAGGTCATTCAGATGGGCTTCATATTTCGAATGAACCAGGAAAAATTTAGAAAACTAGTTGGTCAGACTTGCTATGTGATGTAGTAGTGACCAGTTAAAAAATTTATGTGATAGCTAAAACGATTTTTTTAGCATTTTTGGAGTTTTTGTAGATTAAAGTATGGTGAGTTAGCATTCATTAGAATTTTGTTTGTTGGTTTTTTATGGTAGGAATAATTTGAAATAAATTTGAAGTGCTTGAAAGGTCTTTGTTTCGATTCTCTCTAGGTCTGGTGCTCATTATTCCAAGGCATCGGATTCTAGAAGTCATGTTTAGTGTGCCAATATGTCTAGAAGTTTTCTATAGAAGGTTCTTAATGGCTTACATTAAATCTTCTAACTTAAGTTAAATAAAAGTTGATTTTTAGTGTTGCTTTCATGTTTATGACTTCTTCACCTTAATATAGGTGATCAATTTTTGTGATTTCTTTTACATGGAATCAAATTTGATAAATAGTACTAAAAATATAGTCAATTAATGAATATTTTACGAGTCAAACATTTTTATGGAATTTTTCTTATATAACAGATGTCAATTCTAAATCAATTGTAAACTAAACTAGTCTTGGTAAAAGTCTCAGGATACATATTTTCTATTGTTAGCGACATTTGTTTAATTGAGTAAATAAAAGGGGGATTATGTTCGAATACATATGATTGAAATTGTGAAAAACAAATTCAGATATATGTGATTAGTTAGTACAAAGTATTGGGCATCATGAAAGGGATCGGGTCCTTACATATGGTGTCATTGACTCCCAAGCCAAAATTTATAGATTTCTGGTATACACAAATCATAAAATCATTCCTTTTGAGTTTCATAACTCTTAATTGAATGGTTTCAATAGGTGATCTATCACACCTAGCCAAAAAAGATTGGCAGTGAGTCCTTAACCCAATTAATATATTTCGATATGAGCGGTTTATATAAGCGATTCGTCTAATTAGTTGGGGTCCCATGATGATTAAGGTGTTATCTGTTATGATATTTTGAGGTTTGTTTCTCAATATATTAGGAAAAAAACATGTTTTGAACTAAACAACTTTTGTTTTGTTGGATTATAAAAGTAATCTCTAACTATTTCTTTTGGATATCTCACACATTTACACTTGTTTGATCTAGCTCTAAGCTTGTTAGATGCTATTCGCATCACATAAGTTGGATGGCCCTAAATCCTAAAATTAAGCAATAGTGATCTTTCACTATGCCATACCTCATATGGCATTTCATCCACTAATTTAGATGGAATCCTATTTAGAAGATAGGCGACAGTTTCTAAGGCATATCCCAAAAAAACTGCCTTATACATCATGGAAAGAACCATGCTTAACAAGGTTTAATTTCTCCTTTCAGACATTCCATTATGTTGTGGATTTCTAGGTGTAATCTACTATGAAAGAATACCATTTTCTGTAGATGACCCAAGAATTCCTAACTTAAGTATTCTTCTCCTCGATTAGATCTTAGCTTCAGAATTCTTTTGCCAATTTGTTTTCTACTTTAGCCTTAAACCCTTTAACCTTTTAGAAAGCTTTAGGCTTGTAGTTTTTTAAGTACACACATACCAGTACCTTGAGTAATAATCAATAAACATAATGAAGAATGAGTACCCATTCCTAACCATTGTATTCTTTAGCCGGCATAAATCTGAAGGTAAAAGGCCTAACAAATCACCAACCCTTTCACTTTTTCCAACAAAAGGTGTCGTAGTCATCTTGCCAAGGAGACAACATTCACATGTCCCATATGATTGATAATCAAATGGATCGAGATAGCCTCATTTGTGTAATGTGGCTATTCGAGTCTCATTGGCATGTCCAAGAATACAATGCTAGATATAAGATTTATTTTTCTTAAATTTATGTTAAGCATAGGCATTTCAGGATCCAACACAAATAGCCCATTTTATAATGAGGCTGATTCATAGACACATCATTTAGGATAATTAAGCAACTATCACTTTTCATCCTAAACTTGAAACTATCATTTACAATGAGGTATAAGGCTGAAATGATATTTCTGGACAATCTAAGAACATAAAGACATTCTTTTAGTTCCATGGTCATACGTTCCAATTGCAATGGCATCAACTTTTGATCTATTGCCCCTGCTAAGAACTACCTCATTAAAGCCAAATTTTTACTATTTTTTAACAAGCTTATGTCAGTATATAAGTGTGATTTTCATCCTAAATCAATTATCCAAGAGTTGAATCAACAATAGAGTAATTCAACTCAATCATATTAATGTGGAAGTTAGCAACCTTCATTTTGTTGGCAATATTTTTCAATTTGTCATACCAATCCAAACATTTTGGGCCAACGGCATCAAGTATGCCTTTCAATGCAATTAATATAAATATCATTGTCAACAACCTACTATGCAAATAAGTATAATTAATTATTAATGTTTTAAACCAATAATGATGTGGTACTACATTTTTATTGGTTTTCCCATTAATTTTTCAAAATAATAGCCCTCACTACTATTCAAAAATCTCTTCAAGGTATTTTTAGTGGATTGAGAACTTTTTCGACATATTGTAACCTTAAGTGACTCAATAAATCACAACAAGCCTAGTTGTGTAGGTTCATAACTTACCAATTTCATCTTTATGCAACTCCCAGATCAGTTAGTGGCAACTCTTTGTGTAAATGCATCATATGCATTTCACCTCACCATCACCCCTAATTTTATGTGGCCAAGTTATATGTATCCAGACAACATGGCATTAGTTACGTAAGACCCCTTATTTATAACTCAAAACAATTCGAACGAAAGAGACCTTGGGTGACTTAACAAATTCCCATGACCAGAACTTGGGTATCTTGTTATGAATAATGGAAAGCTCTTAATCATACGATGCATGTGATTCAATATTGTATGAGGGATTTTGTTTGTTCATTTTATCTTTTAATTAAGTTCTCATCATATTTGCATGCATAGCATGTATTACATCGCATCAAATAAATCTATTATCATGCATATTATTTAGTTGATTATGGATTTTATTCTAATGCAATTTCCTTGAGGCATCAAAAGAAATTGCTCAATCAATTCCTAGATGATTACATACAATGTTTTCATAAGCTTTTTGCAATCTCCCGGGCTTTATGGTGTATTTTCTTAGATCTCTATCTTCAAGTTACAAAAATCTATCCTAACTACTCTTAATTTTACAATTATATGTATTATAATTACATTTATAATAAAGAAACCTAGAGTTATATTCAAAGGGAATTAGATGAGAAAAGAAGTTTACAACTCTTGTGAAAAATAAAGATAAGGTAGGGTTCACAAACCTTGTTTTAAAAAAAATAATTTAAATATCCATTAACAATTAACCATCTATTCACAATCATATTAGGCCTAGTCCATTATCATTTGATACATCTAAAACAATTATGAATATATAAACATGTGTTTTAAATTCAAGTTTCCATATTTCAAAGTTTAATAATTAATCCATATTTAATTTAATTAAGAAAATAATTTTCTTACATGATTAACATTTATTCTAATCATATTAAAACAAATTCTACTCAAAAGTATGATTAATCATTTAAATTGAATATAATTTTCAATTAAACAATTTAGTTAAATTTTAATTCCATGCTTATTACATTTTCCTATTAGCTCTTATAGCTCTACGGATGACTAACAAGACAAGATCAAAGGGGATGACTGCCAAGCAGCAACACAGCTCGCCCTAGCATAGCCGTATGATTTCGTCACAGATTGTATTGTCTCAGCAATCTTATCCCAGCTTGCAATGAAGAAAGCTAGATTTCATGTATAGGTTGCCGTTTGTCGCACTTACGGTCACTATCTTAAACATTTTAAAGAAATTATTACAATTAGATAAATAGGTATTTGATGATAATTAGTAGTCCTAATTGAACTAAACTTCTTAGGGAAGTCCATACACCAATTTTGCTAACTTTTAACAAAAAATATATTTTTTTTATTTTTATTTTGGATCATCTTAATTTGATCATATCATACCTCAAACACCAAGAATCCAAGTTGGATTAAACTTCCTTAATTAAGTAAAGAAATGGTGTATAACAGATGTCTTAGTCTAATTAGGAGTCTACTTCATGCATAGCTATTTTAAGCCATCCTAGTTAAACTCAATCACCATTGTCTTCCTCCTACTAAACCCCTAAAAAATATAGTAAATTATAGCAACTACTTGCTACCATATATGCCATACCAAGGTTCCAAGAAGGGAAAAAAAAGTGCCAACACATTAAGCATACCTAGTGTAGCCTATATGACCCAAAATTAAAATGTTTTCATTTTAGAATTTAACCAAATTTTTTAACAAGTATTGTGAATTTTTTGTGACACTTTTAAGGTGGAAAATCAAGGAAGAAATTGCATGAAGAACTGCTGAAAATTTCAACACCACTGAAAATAAGCCAACCTAGCATTAATCAACAACAAATTGTCAACCGATAACTCCAACATCAATTTAATTAGTAAAATTATATTTTAAACTAATTAATATTGAAAATAAACACAAATTAACGTGATGAAAAATTAAAAATTAATTGGAAACAATTTATAAAATTTTTAAAGCATGAAATAATTCAAAAAAACATCAAAATCAAAATGATTTTGCAACACAAGATTAACCAAACCAATACAAGGAGGTTCTAATACAACTTGTAAGAAGTCTCAAGTCGATAAATAATCAGATTGCAAAATTTATAAGTAAATTTAAAGGTAGCAACAAAAGCAAAAGATTTAGATAATAAATTGAATCATCTTACATGGTTTTTTGTTAATCTTTAAAATTAGAATTTAAAGAAACATTCAAAATTTATCATACCTCAACCAAGAGATGTCTAGGATTAATTCCATGATCATAACAACTTGGACACCAAGCCTGACTATCATAAACCAAAGCTATCCAAGTATTTAGCCTCAAAATTTATCCATATAAGTAATCCAAAAAACCTTTAAAAGGGAAAGGGTTTGTTTGCCAGAAACCTTGCTAGTTGCCAGAAACCTTGATAGCAGCTTAGATTTCATAAATCTTCCCTCAACCTTAGAACTTGCCTTATCCATAATCAAAACTAGAAAAAAAAAGTAACTTTCTCCAATTCTATGAAATTGGCACAATCTTGTCAAGAAAGTGAAAGGAATTACGCCAATAGCCTTAGAAAAGTCTTAGGGCTGCATAAACTAAGTCTAATTCTCCTAGGGGACAGCAAATAAGGGTTTTTATACCTAGGGTAACTGTTGCCAACTATTGGCCCCTTTATAGTTTAGTCCTTGGCCCACTTGAACTAGTATAAATTGGGTCTAAGTAACTTTTATTTATATTAAGTATATAATCCCAGTCTCATTTTAACTTTTAGTAATCAACCTTATGCGTGTGATTTATTATTCCTTATTACGTTGGCAATAAATAGAAATTGCCCAATTAAGAATAATTATATTTATAGAACAAGATTGATATCTCGCAATGAATCATGGCCACTTAATATGCAAAGAATGTGAATATGGTTTGACAAGCCCCTCAGTGTACACTATCTCAATATAATTCAATCTTCTCATCATGTATCTCAAAATGAGCAAGAGCTTGGTATAGTGTCTACTCTTAACCCTTTTTATATTAGTATGCAACCCTTACGAGTTAACTCTTTTACCTTTATTGCTTTGCCAAGGACTTTGGGTTAACACAGGCCGGGAATAATTTGGACATATCCCTTCATATCACTTAGGGTGGCGAATCCTTTCTGAAAAACTCATCCACCTTTAGTATGCTTCATGTCATACCCAAAACCACCTTACCATAAGCATCCATCTATTGTGGACCCCTTCGTGATGATCTTTTAAGTGTGAGAATCCACATACAAGATGACCTAGTATGATAAGTCAAAGGATCACTTACACTATTGACAATGAGAGTATTTTCATCGACATTTGACCAAAATACCAAGTGAATCTCTCATAGCCGGACATGTTCAATGAACTTGTTCTACTTAACAAGCACCCATATACTATCCCTAAGTATCTCTATACTTCAACTTCAAAGATTAGTTGCTTGTATCAAATGCATGGTGGCTTAATATATGTCACTTTTTGTGCATTGTCAATGCCCTTTCTTGATAGTACAATAACCAGGAACATTTTAGAACCATGACTTTGATGCATGAGAATCCCACAATTGTAACTGATTATAATTCATTTGCAAAACTAATGCATTTTATGGGCTTTATCTACATAAGATATGCTTAACAATTATCAAATAACATCATATTAATAAAGAAATACCTCCTTAATGCTAATGCCAAACAGTATATGAATAAAATATACTGTTTGTTTAGATGAATATTACTAAATGCTAATGCCATACAAGCTACAATGATTGGCTTACATAACTTACACTAACATTTTTTTTATTATGAAATAATTCCTTTTTTTCTATTGTAAGAGAATTACTTTTAAAAACTTCTTAAAGATGAAGAAATATTAGGCTTTTTTTATTTAAGTTCATTTTTATTTCTCACCCCTTGCCTTTACCCTAAAATGGAGGTATGGTAGGCTATATTGAATGAACCACAGCTTTCTTCACTATCTTTAAGTATTATGAGTTGGATCTTAAAAAAGGATGTGGCACTGATATTAATATCCTATACACTATAACTTTTACCTTTCCCTTCTAATAACTAGAAGAAGTTTATAAAAACACTAATTAGATGTACTTGTATGTGAATATATCTATATATAAAACAAATAAATGTATTTGATCGTAAAATTTTTGTTATTATGAGATTTTGGACTAACCATTAATTAGCACCTGGTCGTAGAAGAATAATAAAAGATGAAAGAGGTGTTAGTTGTTGATAGAATTGTGTGAGAGAATAAAAAAATTAGGCTAAAAAATTTTAAGGATATTCATATATATTAAACATAAAATAATAAAATAATAATAAAAACTATTTCAAAACATATATTTAAATTATATTGTGAATGGCAATTTATTCAATTTTAGAATTTCATTGTTTTAGTGATATTTGAAGCAAAGTTAAGTCAACTTAATTTAAAATGAAACTAGTTAATTAGTTTTAAAATAGACTAGTTAATTTTCATTAAGGGAAAAATATTTTTGATTATTAAAAGAATTGTAGTCCAAGTCTTATACTAATATAACTTATAAAAAATAATACAATAATAATTAAAAACTATTATAAAGTTTTGGATTTACTAAATAAAAAATATTGTTAAATAACATAGGAAAAAAGATAATTTTATAATCAGATGTTTCAATTTCATATTTTATAAAAACATATTGTAAAGAATATAATAATATTATTAATAAATTATGCCAAGTTAGGAAACTTAAAACAATAAAAGTGGAAGGGGAAAAAAAACTAAAGCAAAGGTCAAACACATATGTCAATGTAATATTGAATTTTTTTAAGAGCAGAGGTGTCAACATGAGATTTGACTATGGGAGTATTTTAGTCTTATGTTTATGGATATTAAATAAAAACCAATATGATAAAAAAAATAACTACATAACAATAATATGAATTTTGTGTGACTATACGAATATGTCAAGATTTATATAACACAAATTATAAAGGTGTCAAAATTTATAGAAATAGATAAAACATTAAATATGATTATGATACAAAAAAGTAGCATGAACAAGATATAATGAACTCGAAATTTAACTCAATTGGTTAATGCAGTTAGTTGGCATCTAGCAAATCTAAAGTTTACCTGGGTAACAATACACATTAAACATAATCGTTGTAGACAATGTTGATAATGCAAAAACTCCACAAGTGAGATTCATTGGGTAACACATTACATTTATTTTTTTATTTTTTATTTTTTGAATATACTCTACGAGACATATGTTACTTTAGTAACCTCGCTTGTAAAGTTTTTCTTTTTATCATCATTGTATAAGATAATTATCTTTAAAAAAATATTGGAACATAAATAATCAATGACTATTGGGACAAGTTTTTTCAAATGTAATACATTCTTCAAATTCTATTCAAAATTATATAAATAAATGAAAAAATAATACAAATAATATGTTTAAAAATTAATAAAATTAGAAAAAATCTAAGTTTTCAACTCAAGAACTTAAATAATGTATATACATACTGACAACACAATAAATTTAGATATTTGGAACAAAGAATAACATGATAAAAAGGCTTTTGCGGAACGCTCCGTAAGGAGTGGTTCCCATGAGGCCTAGAGGCAATCGGCTATGCCGATTGCTTCTTTTTTATTTTTTGTTTTTTACAATATTATTATATAATAATACATAAAATTATTATAATTACATAAATATATTATAAGTTATATAAATCATTATCATTAAAAAAAATTTAAAATTATCAATAAATATTATAGTCACATAAGTTATATTATTTATTACATAAATTATTATGATTGGTAATATAACTTAATATTGCATATTTTTATTATAATTACACATATACATTATTTACATAAATAAATTACGATAAAAGATAATAAAAATTGTAATACATAAATTTATTATATTTACATAAAAATTTTGTAAGTTAAAAAAATTTATTACAATTAGATAATAGAAAATAGTACCACATAAAATATTATAATTACATAAATTATATTATCTATTACACATGTATATTA
>JBBYHM010008362.1:0-11686 GCA_038381775.1 Adansonia rubrostipa
CAGTATTAAAATATTAAAAATATTATTTTATATATTTTATAATTAAATTTGAATTAAAATTTTTAATTATTTATTAAAAATTCTTATCGAGTTGGTTCGATCCAAATTTGTGAAAGCCTTAACCGTACGGATCAATCCTATTAAACCTGAAAAATAACCAAGTGAAGTCAAATAAAATGCATGCCTTTTATATTATTATTAATATCTGTTTTTTGTCGATATTTTCAAAAATTATATATATATATACTAAATGATTGGACATCTATTTTTTCAGAGATAAAAAGTAGTTAATATATTATTAAAAATATTAAATCTTTTTTATCCAAAAGTAAGAAAAATAGGTGAACGAAAGAATTGAATTGGTGCGAAAATCCATTTCATTATTTATAACATTTTTAAAATATTAAAAATATTGATGTTATATAATTTTATAATTAAGATTGAAATTTTTTTTGATTACTTAGTAATAATTCTTATCGAGCTGGTTTAATCCAAATCTATACAAACCTTATCTAAAACTTGACCTATACGAATTAAACCTATCAAACTTGAAAGATAACCTAGCAAAGTCAAATAAAATGCTTGCCTTTTATACTATTATCAATATCTGTCGCCCATATTTCCAAAATTTATATATATATAAATTTTTTGATTATTTAGTAATAATTCTTATCGAGCTGATTTAATCCAAATCTATACAAACCTTATCTAAAACTTGACCTATATGGATTGAACCTATCAAACTTGAAAGATAACCCGGCAAAGTCAAACAAAATGCTTGCCTTTTATACTATTATCAATATCTGTCATTTGCCAATATTTCCAAAATTTATATATATATATTAAGTGATTGTTCATCCATTTTTTCGGTGATGAAAAATAATTAAATTTTATATTAAAAATTAAGAGAAAAATAGGTTAAAGGAAGAAGTAAATAGGTTTGAAAGTTCATTTCTCACTCCATAACATTATTAACATATCAAAATATTAATTTTATGTATTTTAAAATTAAAATTAAATATAATTTTTTATTATTAAGTAATAATTCTTATAGAGCCAGTTTGGTCCAAATTTTAGAAAACCATAAATAAAGCTTGACTTGTATGGACCAAACCATTTGGACCAAACGAATATCTTAGCTTAATCTAATAACATGCCTGCCTTTTATATTATTATTAATATTTGCCATTTTTTGAGATTAACAAAAATTTCATATATAGTCAATGATAATTTTTTATTAAAAAGTAAGAAAAATAGGTGAAAAAAGAATCGAATTGGTCTGAAAGTCTATTTTACTATTTATAACATTATTAAAATATTAAAAATACCATTTCTATATATTTTTATAATTAAATTTGAATAAAATTTTTACTTATTTAGTAATAATTCTTATCGAGCTAATTCGATTCAAATTTTTGAAAAACTAATCTAAAACTAGACCCATACGATTCGAACCAATCGAATCTAAAAAATAACATAGCTAAGTCAAATAAAATGCTTGCCTTTTATATTATTATTAATATACATGATTTGTCAATATTTCTAAAAGTTTTAGACATATGTATATATTAAATGATTGGACATCCACTTTTTCAGTGATAAAAAATTGTAAAAATTTTATTTAAAAATTAAGAAAAATAGGTTAAAGGAAGTAGTGAATCAATTTGAAAGTTTATTTCACAGTTCATAACATTATTAAATTAATAATTTTATATTTTTTAAAATTAAATTTAAAAATAATAAAATTATTAAAATATTATTTTTATATATTTTTAAAATTAAATTTAAATATAATTTTTTATTATTAATTAATAATTCTTGTGGAGCCAGTTTAGTCAAAATTTTAGAAAACCATATATAAAACTTGACATATGGACAGAACCGTTCGTACCTAACAAATATCCTAGCTTAATCCAGTAAAATGCCTATCTTTTATATTATTATTGACTTCTGTCATTTGTTGAGATTACCACAAATTTTATATATATTAAATGATAAACATCCACTTTCTTGGTAATAAAAAATAATAAATCTTTTTTATCAAAAAGTAAGAAAAATAGGTTAAGAAAAGAACTGAGTTGGTCCGAAAGTTTATTTTACTATTCATAATATTATTAAAATATTAAAAATATTAATTTTATATATTTTATAATTAAGTATGAATAAAATTTTTAATTACTATGTAATAATTATTATCGAGTTGATTCAATCCAATTTTGTAAAAGCCTTATCTACAACTTGACCTGTACGAATCAAACATATCACATCTGAAAAATAACCCAGCTAAGTCAAATATAATGCTTTCCTTTTATATTTTTATTAATATCTGTCATTTGCTGATATTTTCAAAAATTTTATATATGTATATTAAACGATTGGCCATCCACCTTGTTTGGGATAAAAACTAGCTAATTTTTTATACAAATTAAGAAAAAGTAGGTGAAAAAACTGAATTAGTCTCAAAGTCTATTTTACTATTCATAACAATATTAAAATATTAAAAATATTAATTATATATATATTTATCTTTAAAGTTAAATAAAATTTTTAATTATTAAGTAATAATTCTTATCAAGCTAGTTCAATCCAAATTTTTGAAAATCTTATCTAAAACTTGACCAATACGAATCAAACTTATTAGACATGAAAAATAACCCAGCTAAGTCAAATAAAATACTTGCCTTTTATATTATTATAAATATCTGTCATTGGCCGCTATTTCAAAAAATTATATCTATATATATATATTAAATGATTGGACATCTATTTTTTCAAAAATAGAAAATAGTTAAATTTTTATTAAAAAAATAAAAATTTTTATCAAAAAGTAAGAAAAATGGGTGAAAAAAAACCAAATTGGTCCAAAAGTTCCTTTCACTGTTCCTAACAGTATTAAAATAAATATTTTATATATTTTTATAATTAAATTTGAATAAATCTTTAATTATTTATTAATAATCCCTACCAAGTTGGTTCAATCCAAACTTATAAAAACCTTATATAGAACCTAACTCGTACAGTTCAAATCTATCAGACTTGAAAAATAACCAGTTAAGTTAAATAAAATGTTTGCCTTTTATATTATTAATTTATGTGATTTTCCAACGTTTTCAAAAATTGTATATATATATATATATATATTAAATGGTTAGACATCCGCTTTTTTAATAATGAAAGATAGCTAAAATTTTATTTAAAAAAATTAAGAAAAACTAGGTTAAAGGAAGAAGTGAATCAATTTGAAAGTTTATTTTACTGTTCATAATATTATTAAAATATTAATTTTATATATTTTTAAAATCAAAGTTAAGAATAATTTTTTATTATTAAGAAATAATTCTTGTAGAGCCAATTTTAGTCCAAATTTGAGAAATCAATATATAAAACTTGACCTTTGTGAACAGAACTGTTTGGATCGAGCAAATATCCTAGCTTAATCCAATAAATGCCTGTCTTTTATTATTATTAATATCTGTCATTTGTTGAGATTATAAAAAATTATACATATACATATATATATATATTAAATGATAAACATCCACTTTGTCGGTAATAAAAAATAGTAAATCTTTTTATCAGAAAGTAAGAAAAATAGGTTAAAAAAGAACTGTATTTGTCCGAAGGTTCATTTCATGATTCACAACATTATTAAAATATTAAAAATATAAATTGTTTATATTTTTATCATTAAATATGAATAAAATTTTTAATTATTAAATAATAATCCTTATCGTGCTGGTTCAATTCAAATATGTGAAAGTCTTATTTAGAACTTGGCCTGTACAAATCGAACATACCAGCCTGGAGCCAAGTCAAATAAAATGCTTGCCTTGTATATTATTATTAATACCTGGCATTTGCCGATATTTTTAAACATTTTATATATGCATATTAAATGATTTGACATCCACCTTATCAGGAATAAAAAAGCTAAATTTTTATAAAAATTAAGAAACAATGAACCAAATTGGTCCGAAAATCTGTTTCATTATTAATAACATTGTTAAATATTAAAAATATTAATTTTATTTATACTTATCTTTAAATTTAAATAAAATTTTTAATTTTTAATTAATAATTCTTATCGAGCTGGTTTAATCCAAATTTGTGAAAATCTTATCTAAAACTTGACCAGTACGGATCGAATATATCAGACTTGAACAATAACCTAGCTAAGCCAAATAAAATGCTTACTTTTTATATTATTATTAATATTTGTCATCTGTTAATATTTCCAAAAATATATATATATATATTAATTGATTGAACATCCACCTTTTCAAAGGTAAAAAATAGTTAAAAATTTATTGAAAATAGTAATTTTTTTTCCAAAAGTAAGAAAAATTGGTGAAAAAACTAAATTGGTCTGAAAGTTCATTTAACTATTCGTAACATTATTAAAATATTAAAATATTAATTTATATATTTTTATAATTAAGTTTGAATTTTTTTAATTATTTAGTAATAATTCTTATTAAGCTAGTTCAATCAAAATTTGTGTAAACTTTATTTAAAACTTAACTTATATGGCTCAGATCTATCAGACCTGAAAGATAACTTGGCAAGTAAAAAAAAAAAATGCTTACCTCTAATATCATCATTAATATCTGTCTTTTGCTGATATTTTCAAAATTTATATATGTTAAATGATTGGTCATCCACTCTTTTAGTGATAAAAATAGTTAAAATTTTATTTAAAAAAATAAGAAAAAATAGGTTAAAGGGAACTGAATCAGGTTGAAAGTTCATTTCATAGTTCATAACATTATTAATATATTTAAATATTAATTTTATATATTTTTAAAATTAAATTTAAATATAATTTTTTATTATTAAGTAATAATTCTTGTGGAGCCAATTTAGTCTAAATTTTAGAAAACCATATATAAAGGTTGACCTATACAGACCAAACCATCTGGACTGAATGAATATCCTAACTTAATCCAATAAATGCTAGTCTTTTATATTATAATTAATATTTGTCATTTGTCGAGATTACCAAAAATTATATATATATATATATATTCAATGATAAACATCCACTTTGTCAGTAATAAAAAATAGTAAATCTTTTATAGGGGAAAAAAAGAGCCAAGTCAGTCTAAAATTCCATTTTACTATTCATAGCATTGTTAAAATATTAAAAATATTAATTTTATATATTATATTTGAATAAAATTTTTAATTATTTAGTAATAATTCTTATCGAGCTAATTCAATTCAAATTTGTGAAAACCTTACCCAAAACCTAACTCATACGGTTCAAAATCAAACTTGAAAAATAACCCAAGTAAGTCAAATAAAACCTAACTCATACTGTTCGAATCTATCAAACTTGAAAAATAATCCAGGTAAGTCAAATAAAATGTTTGTCTTTTATATTATTATTAACATTTGTCATTTACCGATATTTTCAAAAATTACATCTATATTAAATGATTAGACATTCACCTTTTTAGTGATAAGAAATAGTTAAAATTTGTTTAAAAAATTAAGAAAAAAATAAGTTAAAGGAAGAAGTGAATTCATTTGAAAGTTGGTTCATAGTTGATAATATTATTAAAATATTAATTTTATATATTTTAAAATTAAATTTAAAAATAATTTTTAATTATTAAGTAATAATTCTTTTTCAGTTCAGTCCAAATTTGGGAAAATCATATACAAAACTTGACCTGTATGGATAGAACTATTCAGACCCAATGAATCTCCTAGCTTAATCAAATAAAATGCTTGTTTTTGTATTGTTATTAATATCTATCAACTGTCGAGACAATAAAAAATATTATATATATTAAATGATAGCATCCACTTTTTCGGTAACAGAAAATAGTAAATCTTTTTATCAAAATTAGAAAAAAAAGCGAAAAAGGCTGAATTGGTCAGAAAGTTTATTTCACTATTTATAACATTATTAAAATTTTTAAAATATTAATTTTATATATTTTTATAATTAAATATGTATAAAATTTTTAATTATTATGTAATAATTCTTATCAAGCTGGTTCAATTTAAATTTATGAAAACCTTAATTGAAACTTGACTTGTATGAGACAACGTATCAGACCTAAAAATAACCCGACTAAGTCAAATAAAATGCTTGCTTTTTATATTATTATTAATATGTTTATCTGTCGATATTTCTAAAAATTTTATATAAATACATTAAATGATTGGACATCTACCTTGTCAGCGATAAAAAATAGCTAAATTTTTATAAAAATTTAAAATAAAGGCCGAAAAAAGAATAGAATTGGTCTGAAAGTCCATTTCACTATTCATAACATGATTAAAATATTAAAAATATTAATTATATATATTTATAATTAAATTTAAATAAGATTTTTATTTATTAAGTAATAATATTGACCAAGCTGGTTCAATCCAAATTTGTGAAAACCTTCTCTAAAACTTGACCTGTATGGACCAAATCAATAAGACTTGAAAAAAAACCCAACTAAGTCAAATAAAATGCTTGCATTTTATATTATTGTTAATATCGGTCATTTGTTGATATTTGCAAAAATTATATATATTAAATGATTGGGCATCCACTTTTTCAAAGATAAAAATTGTTAAAATTTTATTAAAAATAGTTTTTATCAAAAAGTAAGAAAATATGTGAAAAAAAAGAACCTAATCCATTTGACAATTCATAACATTATTAAAATATTAAAAATATTAATTTTAAATATTTTTATAATTAAGTTTGAATTTATTTAATTATTTAGTAATAACTCTTATCGAATTGGTTCAATCCAAATTTATGAAGACCTTATCTAAAACCTGACTCATATGGATCAAACCTATTAGATCTAAAAGATAACCTAGCAATGTCAAATAAAATGCTTATCTTTTATATTATTGTTAATATCTCTCATTTGCTAATATTTCCAAAATCTATAATATATATTAAATGATGGGACTTCCACTTTTTCAATGAGAAAAGTATTAAAATTGAAAAATTAGGTTAAAGGAAGAAGTGAATTGATTTGAAAGTTCATTTCACAAATCATAACATTATTAATATATTAAAATATTAATTTCATACATTTTTAAAATTAAATTTAAATATAATTTTTTATTTTTAAGTAATAATTTTTGTGGAGCCGGTTCAATCCAAATTTTAGAAAACTATATATAAAGCTTGACCTATACGGGCTTAATCGTTTGGACCGAACGAATATCCTTGCTTAATCCAATAAAATGCCCGTCTTTCATATTATTATTATTATTATTATTATTATTATTATTATTATTATCTGTCATTTGTCGAGATTTCAAAAAATTATATATATAAATGATAAACATCCAATTTGTCGGTACCAAAAAAAATAAATCTTTTTTTATCAAAAAATATGAAAACTTAGGTAGGAAAGAACTAAATTGGTATGAATGTCCATTTCAGTATTCAAAACATTATTAAAATTTTAAAAATACTAATTTTTTGTATTTTTGAAATTAAATATGAATAAAAATTTTAATTATTAAGTAATAATTCTTATCGAGCTGGTTCAATCCAAATTTATGAAAACCTTATCCAGAACTTGACCCACATGAATCAAACCTATCATACCTGAAAAATAACCCAGCTAAGTCAAATAAAATCTTGCCTTTTATGTTGTTATTAATATTTATCATTTGTCGATATTTCCAAAAATTATATATATATCAAATATTGCACATCCACTTTGCAGAGATAAAAAATAGTAAATTTTTTTATCCAAAAGTAAGAAAAAAGGTGAAAAAAAGAATTGAATTGGTTTGAAAACCCATTTCATTGCTCATAACATTATTAAAATATTAAAAATATTGATTATATATATTTCTATAATTAAGTTTTATTTTTTTAATTATTTAGTAATAGTTCTTATTGAACTAGTTCAATCCAAATTTGTGAAAACCATATCTAAAACTTGACTAGTACGACTTGAACTTATCAAACCTAGAAGATATCCCAGTGAAATCAAATAAAATGCTTACCTTTAATACTATTATTAATATCTACTTTGCTGATATTTCCAAAATTTATATATATATATTAAATGAGTGGACATCCACTTATTCGATGAAAAAAATAGTTAAAATTTTATATTAAAAATTAAGAAAAAATAGGTTAAAGGAAGAAATGAATAGGTTTGAAAGTTCATTTCATAGTCCATAACATTATTAACATATCCAAATATTAATTTTATATATTTTAAAAATTAAATTTAAATATAATTTTTATTACTAAGTAATAATTCTTGTGGAGCCAGTTTAGTCTAAATTTCAGAAAAACTATATGGACTGACCTATTCGAACTGAACCAATATCTTAACTTAATCCAATAAAATGCTTGTCTTTTATATTATCATTTATCTTTGCCATTTTTTGAGATTACCCAAAATTCTATATATATTCAATGATAAACATCCATTTTGTTAGTAACAAAAAATAGTAAATCTTTTTAATCAAAAAGTAAAAAGAATAGGTGAAAAAATCGAATTGGTCTGAAAGGTTGTTTTACCATTCATAGCATTATTAAAATATAAAAATATTAATTCTATATATTTTTACAATTAAATTTGAATAAAATTTTTAATTATTTAGTAATAAATTTGATCCAAATTTGTGAACACCTTATCTAAAACCTGACCCGTACTGTTTAAACCTATCAAACCTCAAGAATAATATAGCCAAGCCAAATAAAATGCTTACCTTTTATATTATTATTAATATATGTGATTTCCCGATATTTCCAAAAATTTTATACATATGTACATACATATATATATGTTAAATGATTGGACATCTACTTTTTAAGTGATAAAAAATAGTTAAAATTTTATTTAAAAAATTAAGAAAAAATGGGTTATTGGAAGAAGTGAATCAATTTGAAAGTTCATCTCACAATTCATAACATTATTAAAATATTAAGTTTATATATTTTTAAAATTAAATTTGAAAACAATAGTTTATTATTAAGTAATACTTTCTATGTGTCACGACGTGGCTCGGATGGGAATCCTGACCAAACCCGACTTAAATGGCCTTCGCTCCTATATTTATCACTATTTTTTATTCTCTTATTTCTATAGGCCATATCATTATCTACATTTTCTTATTTTGGGGACTAGATGGTCGAGATGAATTGCTCACTCGACTTAACTTTAAATAGTCATTACAAAAAGACTATTTTTTTGTAGTCGCCACCAGTTTATTTAGGCTACGTGAGATTGGTCACATATCGAAGTTTGTATTTTGAGGGTTATGAAAACCTAGAATACTAACTCCAAGGCCAGTGATCATACCACAGATCATATAAAAAGGTCCAAGAGTCGGTTACAATCACAAGTAAGGATAAACCCTCTTGTGATACCCAAAAATTGGTACCTTATTAATCACATGTCAACTTGAATTTTAATTTTTATTCAGTTTCAATATATGGCATTTAATTATAAATTCCCAAAATAATAATTTATGAAATATAAATTTCGTGTTAGGAAGATCGGATTTTTAAAATTTTGAAAGTCAAAATCTCTTACATAATCCATCGGAGGACCAGTGGAACATGAAAGTGTTTTATCATTATCCTTTGTATCCCAACAGAAAACCAAAGGAACACGAAAGGTTTTAAAATTTAAAATATCTTTCGCGCCCCAGTAGAGGGCTAGAGGAATGCGAAAGGTTTTATTTTTTTTGAAATTCATAAAAATCATGATTTTCATTTTGAAAAGGATATCTTGTTATTAAAATAATTCATAGAACCTTTCTCATATTTTAGGAGAAATTCTATGTATTATTCTAACTTAGAGACATTGCCTTAATTTTAAATTTTTTTTTATTTATTGAAAATATTTATAGAACATACTAGGGCTCGATAACAATCTAAAATGATGTACCTATTCCTAATATGTACCTTTTGACATGAAAGTATCCTAGTAATCACATAGGACTTGGTTCTAATGCAAAATTACTAAAATATCCCTAGGGCATACCTTTGACATGAAAGTATCCAGGTAATCCTAAAGGACACAAAAATGAAACCTATCCTAAATGCTCATGTTTGACATAAAACCATCCTGATAACTACCTAGGACTTGGTTCTAGCGAAATTATCAAAATGCTCCTAAGGTATACCTTCGACGTGAAAGTATCCCAGTAACCTTAAAGCACATGAAAATGATCATGGAAGGTTAAACTTATCCTAAATGCACATCTTTGGCATAAAAGCATCCCGATGACTCTAAAGACTCGGTTCTATCAAAATTACCAAAATACCGTAGGTATACCTTTGATATAAAAATATTCAGTAACCCTAAAAGACACAAAAATGATTATGGAAAGATGAATCTATCCTAAATGCACACCTTTAGCATAAAAGCATCCCGATGACTACCTAAGACTTAGTTATAGCAAAATTACCAAAATGCCCTTAGGTATACCTTTAACTTGAAAGTGTCCCGGTAACCTTAATGGACCTTAAAATGATCTAGGAATGTTGAACCAATCCTAAAAATTCACCTTTAGCATAAAAGCATCCTGATGAAAAAAATTACCAAAATGCCCTAAAGGTATACTTTCAATATGAAAGTATCCCAGTAACCCCAAAGGACACTGAAATGATAGTGACATGATTTTTCTACCCTAAAGGTTGAAATTAACATGTCTAAATTGACTTAAAATGCAAAATTTACAATTAAGGCCCTAAACTTTTAAAAATTACATTTCGTACCCTACGAAAAACTAAGAGAGTACGAAAGGTTTTAAAAATTTCTATATCCCTGCGGAAGACCATAGGAATAATAAAAATATTTAAGTGTGATAAAATGACCATGTTACCCATAAGTACTAAAATTTGCTATGTAGTCCCTAAACTTCCTAATTTTGCACTTAGGTCTCTACATAAAAAACACTAAAAAAACCATCAAACATATGCAAATAAACATGAAAAATGCAAAAAATATATTCATGAAGATTCGGCGAAACATCTTGGCCTTGAAACAAAATTTTTCAACATTTTACAAAATAATCCCTAAACTTTTCTAATATTTACATTTAAATCCCTAAAAAAACTACAAAATCTCACCAAAAATCATTAAATCAAGTGAAAATTAACATAAAAATGATGGAAAAATATACATGAGGGTTCAGCCAAGCACCTTTGGCCATAAAACACATTTTTTACGTATTTTGCAATTTAGTCCCTAAACTTTCCTAAAATTGCAAAATGACACCAAAATGTTAACATAGCTAAAACATGTTAAAAAACACACAAAATCAGTTTCCAAACAGCCCATGAAACTCTTGGCCAACCCAAAAATGGTACAAAAAAATTTATGTATTTTGCATTTTAGTCCCAAAACTTTATAATATTTACAAAATATGCTAAATAAAACTAAAACATCACAAAATCAGCCCTAAACAATTCGGCCAGCATGGTATTTCAGCAAAAAATAATTTTCTTCATCACATATTTTGATAAATATTAACATATATATATATGTTGCAATTTTTACCTAACATGAGTAAGCATGAAAAAATAATGAACAAATCAACATAAAACAACATGAAAATATTAAGGAAAAATTATATAAACATGTGTTCATGAAAATAACAATATAGACATCAACAAACACATATAATCTTAAAGAAAATCAAACTATTTCTAACAAAAATTAACTAAAACAACAAAAATAAAAAA
>JBBYHM010008372.1:0-11686 GCA_038381775.1 Adansonia rubrostipa
GAAAATGCCAATAACAAAATAGTGTTATGAATAATGGAGAAAAAATTGAAAAAAGAAAAGGAAAAAAGCATCAACTTTCGGCAGACCTTGGCTTGGAGGTTGGGGCAGCAGACAGTCATACACACATGCCTTTTGCAGATGTAATCTTCTCACCAAACCAAACGCCAAACTAATGCTACCAAACCACCTTACCTGTAAGATTGTTCATTGGACATGCCATCCAACACCATTTATTTTGGTTTCATATTCAAATTATTTTAAATTTTATATTTTTTTAAAAAAATTAAGTAACAACCCTTATTATGAAAATAATGAAGATCACCCATCTTTGTGGTTGCAAAATTGAAATAGTAACAATCTTTTTAAGTATTAGAAGATTAATTGTTGAAGATCTATGATTAGAGTGATACAGAACAACAATTATGAAAGACTACGATGTTTTTAATGTTCCAAAATCAGTAAAAATTCACCCAACCGTCTTTAGATTATTAGTCCCTGCATGATGGTTTTATTATGAAAAAGTGTAACTTCATGAGGAGTGACTTATGTCTATCTTTGTTTATAACTACAAAAAAATTTAACCACCCGGTAACTTTTATGATGAACCAAGTGCGTACAAAATTTTTATTTCTAAAATTAAAATAAATAAACAGAGACAAAAGCAAAAAATAACGATGGATATAGATATCGATCAATGATATTACGCATAAATTTAAAAATCATTTGTAATGAAAATAATTTTTTTATACTTGTAAAAACTTTGTACTTGGAACATTAAGGGAGATCTTATTATTTTTTTGGCTATTGAGATAAACCAAATTCAGATTTTATTCCATAAATCTCACTTTGTTATTAAATTTCTTGGTAAATTAAGGTAGGGGAAAGTATTTGTAAAAGAATACCATAGCGGTCGGGTCAAAACTCAAAAGAGACCCGCCAACCTGATCCAGTAGAATGGCCAACTTCTGAAAGTTGTCAATGGAGCGTGGAGTACACGAAGCTATAAAAAGCGTGTTAAAGTTAGTTAATTAAAAAGAAAATGGAATCACGCAAATCCTTCTTTATTACCCCCTAGTCTGCTATTAATCCGCAGACTTTAAAATACGGCAGTTCTGACTAAGCCCCAAAGTATTTAAATGGATAATTTAATTAACGAGTGTATTTAAACATATTTTTTGATTATTATACGAATTTTATTGACGAATTCTTTTATGTCATTTGTTAAAATTAGTAATAATATTTTATATTACATATAACATTTAATAATTATTTTGATAAATTTTAATATTATTTTAAAATTACAATTTGCGTAATATAATAATTTTTAGAATATTCATTAACAAAAATTATTATATTAAATAATATATTTTTAATATATTAAAATTTTGAAAAGTATTCTAAGAAAAAACTCAATAGCAAAAATTTATAAATAAATTTATTATTACTTATTTTCATTTTAAATTAAAGGTTACTAATTTATTGCATTGTAATAATTCATTTACATTTAATAAATGCTATGTCGAAGTTGACTTTGTAATATATTTAAGTATAAAACTTGGATTCATTTCATTGTGAAGTTTTTCCAAAATAATAAAAAAAAATTCCAAGTGCATAAGTTATTTTAATGATTTGATATAAAATATGTCATGTAATTTTCTGCTTCATAATTATGTGTTTATTTGGAATTTTTGTAGATATTTTTACTATTTTATTTAAATTTAAAATTAAAACAAAAATTTTATGGAAATTTTTTTAAAAATAATGATTGAATATTTTTTAATTGATAATTATAAATATTTATTAATTAAATTAGTATAATATTTAAATAATGAACAATGCATGAAATAAAAAAAAAAATCGTAAAAGTTTTAAACACGGAAGGTGCCAATGGAAAGAGAAAGCTTCAAGACAGAGGGTTTAAAACTTTAAAATAAATAAAGAAATAAAAAAAAATAAAGAATAAAGAATAAAAAAAGTACAATAAAATACAATACCCATACATAACATAAACCCTTAGTTAATCAAACAACTCAAATAGAGTTAATCAAACAACTCAAATAGAGAAGGAAAAAAAAAAAAAAAGGAAAAGAAAGTAAAAGACGGGGAGAGAGAGAGAGTGAGAGAGAGAGGGAGAGAGAAATATTATAGTATTGATGATAGAGGGAATATTGAATAAGGAAGGGAAATTAAAGAAGAGAAAGAGGTGATAAAATAATTGTGAGGTAAGGGAAAAGGAAGAAGAAATAGTGATAGTAAGTGAAGGGAAAAAGAAGAAGAAGAAGAGTGGTGTTGTTGATGAAAGTTGAAACAGAGTGTAGGGTTTTGATGGAAATGCGTGCTGATTACGGTAGAAACGGAACCTTCTCAGTAGTCCTTCTTTTCCTCCTTTTGATCCTCATTTTGCCTCGTATCTAATTTTAATTTTCTCTTCAAATCATTGGAAAAGTTTTTTTTTTTTTTATTTTATGTGTTCGTTACCTTAATTTATACTTTACATTTGTTTCTTTTTCCTGTTCTTTCAGTGCTTGAACTTTTGGTTTTTTGGGATTTGGTTTGAAAAACTAAAACCCGTATATGCCTCGGTGATTTTGATGCTTGAATCGATCTGTGGATGCATTCTTGATGAATCTGGGATTGGTTAAGCTCTGAATTTTTGGGAAATTTCTGGGGTTTGTCAAATTTCTGTTGTATTTTTAATTTTAGGGTTTATATTGGTGTCGTTGAATTTGTGATTGGGGAATTTGTTGTCTAATTATTGATGTTGTTGTTGTTGTGATTTTTGATGTGTAAATTTGTTTTTGTGATTAGTTCATTAGGAAGATTTTGACTTAGTTTCCTTCTTGAAAATATTTTGTGATTCCTTGAAGGATTTCTATTTCATTTTCCTTTTATCACACCTTTGAGAAAAGAAAGTGAAAAAATAAAAAGGTCAAAATCAATCAATTTTAAGCTCATAAAAACACATACCCATCAATTAAAACCCACCATTTTTATTGTGGGATTTTGTTTTCAATATTTCCATATCAAACTGAGGATTTTTTTTTTTCTTAAACACTGACTTAGAAGAAGAACAAAAAGGGGAAAAGAGGGTGATAGGAATTACTTTGGGGTCGTTTGGGATTCTTATGGGAATACCTGATAGTTCACTATTTCATCTAATAGGAAAAGTTAGGTCTTGGTTTTCTTGGGGATCAAGTGATCTTTCTGGTTTCACTGGTGAAGAATTTGGGATGCAGAAAAAGGGTGCTTGTGAAAAAAGATGTTATTTTGAATGTGATACGAAGCTTGTTGATAAATTCTCTTATAGATACCGCTGCCAAAACTGTGGTCGTTGGCTATGTTCTAAATCTGTTGCAAGTTATGAATCCCCTGTTGTTATGATTGATGTTGATCAATCATATAATGTAAAGGGTAATGATTTTTCTAGAATGATGAGTGCTAAATCTTGCAAGTTTTGTTGTGATGGGGTTAATGTGAGGCGTGAAGGTGGAGGAAGGAAGTATTGTGAGAAAGTGCATCCTTCTGAGTCTCCCCGGGAGAGCCCAGAACCACCATCCCCTTGTTCTGTGAACAGTGAAACCATCAGGAGTGATCATCTTTCCCAATATAGTGAAGCCCCTGATTGTGGGTTGGTAAGCAGCAAGAGTATGACTTCTTTTAGTACTCATCCTTCTCTAGTATCCATTCGGCAATCTCCCAGCAGGTATATATTGGTTTACATGGCAATAATTATGCTGAAATATTTTTTTTTTAATTTTTAAATGTATAATAGGATACACCCAAGCCTCTAAAGTTGTTTTTTTTTTTTCTTGACCTTGTTTTTTCATCTTTTTTCCCCTGGCAGTGAATGTGTTTATTTGTGTGTTTACTGGTGTAGGAGTGATGAAGAAGATGCTGATGATTCTGGTAAGCATTTTTTGATTCCTTCGGCTGAATATTATCAGGATGTTTCAGATATAGATTCACGTAGTATTAGTGCTAGGCATGAGTTTTGTAGTTTTAAGTCTGTGGGATCGAGTCCTTCAGTCAGCCCCTCTAGGAACAATTTTACTCCTTATAGAGTTGGGCTTTCTGTACAGCAGAGGCAAGAAGGGAGCCCAATGGCTCAGCATGTTGGTCCCTTTCATCAACAAAACATGGCTTCCTTTGATCAAGAAAACATAGCTGCTTTAAGAAAGCCAGAAACAGGGACTGAGGAACCAGAGAATACTGATGATTACTCTGATAATTCTATTTTTCGTAATCAATATGCAAAGTCTCAAAAGCCATTGGATTTTGAGAACAATGGTCTAATATGGTTTCCACCACCACCTGAGGATGAGAATGATGAGGCAGAGAGTAGCTTCTTTACATACGATGATGAAGATGATGATATTGGGGATTCTGGTGCAATGTTCTCATCAAGTTCGAGTATGTTCCCAGCAAGGGAGAAACAAAATGAGGGAAACAAAGAACCTCTCAGAGCTGTAATACAGGGGCACTTTAGGGCTCTTGTGTCACAACTTTTACAGGGCGAGGGTATCAAAGTGGGTATAGAGGATAATGCTGGGGACTGGCTTGACATTATCACAGCAATAGCATGGCAAGCTGCAAATTTTGTGAAACCAGATACTAGCAGAGGAGGCAGTATGGATCCTGGGGATTATGTGAAGGTTAAGTGTATAGCGTCAGGAACTCCCAGTGAAAGGTGTGGGCTGCTTTAACTTTCTTCAGTTATTCTAAAGTCAAAATTTTCTACTGATTTTCTGGTTTTATTCTTATTATATGAGTTCTTCACTCATGAATTCCTTCATTCTTCCAGCACCCTTGTCAAGGGAGTGGTCTGTACAAAAAATATAAAACACAAGCGCATGACCTCACAATACAAAAACCCTAGATTACTTCTTTTAGGAGGAGCGCTTGAATTTCTGAAAGTTCCAAATCAGCTGGCATCTTTTAATACGTTACTTCAACAGGTTTGTTCAAAAATCTTGTTTCCATTTATGCAGGTCAATAGAAGTTTTTTCTGACAATTGCATTTGTGTTCTAAATGTTTGCCATTTGACAGGAAAATGATCATCTCAAGATGATCATTGCAAAGATTGAGGCTGTTCGCCCTAATGTTTTGCTGGTAGAAAAGAGTGTGTCTTCATATGCCCAAGAGCATCTACTTGCAAAGGAAATATCGTTAGTGCTCAATGTGAAAAGGCCATTACTGGAGCGTATAGCAAGGTGCAGTGGTGCTCTTGTTTGTCCATCAATTGATAATTTATCTACTACACGATTGGGGCACTGCGAACTGTTCCGTTTGGAGAAAGTATCTGAAGAACATGAGATGGCCAATCAGTTTAACAAGAAACCATCAAAAACTTTGATGTTTTTTGAAGGTTGTCCCAGGCGCTTAGGTTGCACGGTAATATTTTCTTTTTATGCATATGATTTATTTGTTATTATGGGATTTTGAACCACCTAAACTTTCCATCTTCTTTTGTAGGCGTGATATGTTGTACACTGGGTGTCCACATATTTGAATTATGAACATTTTGCTGCCTGAATTGCTTCTGTATCCTGAAACTTTCTTCTGCTTCTTTATGCGGCAGGAACATTTTTAGTTGTGGCCTTACCAAATTTCCTTGTTTAAGATTCTGTTCCTTTTTTATTACAACAGTAGTATGGCCCCATTACTCTTTTTTCTTTTTCTAATAAATGCTTTTATGCCCTTCCGTCACTTCATTTATGCATTCTGTGTCACCATGATACTATTGGAAATTGAGTGGTTTGACTATATCTGAGTTGTTGTGCCACCTCTCTGGAAGTGTTCTTGTTGTGTATTCAGTGCAGAAAGTGAAAAGAAGAAATCTGTTGAAAGATTAGATGTGATCAAATTCCATGATGTTGTAGTTGCTTTGCTGTTGAGGAGTAGTAACTGATTTGTTCGTGTGGATGGTAAAATAGCATGGGGCTGGTAAATATATGGTTATTTGCATGTATGATGAAATAGTATGTCAATCTTTCTTGTAGGCATGTATTCATCTGTGTTTTAATTAAATATAATATGATCTTCATGCCAGAATTTCCAAAGGTTTTTACCATGATTGTTTCTAATCAATTTGCTTTGTTTCTCTTTATAGGTCCTGCTGAGGGGCAAATCACGTAAAGAACTAAAGAAGGTTAAACATGTTGTCCAGTATGCTGTTTTTGCAGCGTATCACTTATCCCTTGAAACTTCCTTCCTTGCTGATGAAGGTGCTACTCTGCCTAAAATGAAAGTAAAACATTCAATTGCTGGATCAGAGAAAATGCAGACCGACAATGTTGTTTCAGTTGCCCCTGGTTTCTTCGATTCATCCAGTCTCAATGCAATGGTCAATGCTTCTGCTCAAAACAATGCATCTCTGAGTCTCAATCCAGAGGAAGGAGGTTTGGAATCGTTGTCTGAGCAGTATGATCAAAGTCATTTTTTCCCATCACCTGGTGGTTCTTTTCTTGATGTATGCAATGATGATTTTGAACCTATTATGGATTTGGACTTGTCTGCTTTGGACCAATTCAAGGATTTAGAGATGTCCACTATGTTGCCTTGTGATATTAGAGATTGTCCACGATCTGAATTGCAAGAAACAATGACTGAAGAGGAAAGGAATCTTGGCAAGATTGATGAATTGGCAAAATCTCAAAAGATTGATGAAGATGAAGCTTCGGCTGAATATTTTTCAGCCACTGATACGCACCAGAGTATATTGGTTTCATTTTCAAGCCGGTGTGTGCTGAAAGGAACTGTATGTGAACGTTCACGGCTCTTACGGATAAAGTTCTATGGGTCTTGTGATAAACCACTGGGAAGATACCTTCGTGATGACCTGTTTGATCAAGTACATTTCAGACTTTGAGTGTCTTCAATTGAGAATTCTGGTTCTATGTTTCAATTATTTAATTTAATATGTTTTCTTTGCAGGCATCTTGCTGCCGTTCGTGTAACGAGCCAACTGAAGCCCATGTTATATGTTATACTCACCAGCAAGGAAATCTGACAATCAATGTAAGGCGCCTTTCCTCTCTTAAGCTACCTGGTGAACGGGACGGGAAGATATGGATGTGGCACCGATGCCTTAGGTGTGCTTATGCAGATGGGGTTCCTCCAGCAACTCATAGAGTGTTTATGTCTGATGCTGCCTGGGGACTTTCTTTTGGAAAGTTTCTGGAGCTTAGTTTTTCAAATCATGCAACTGCTAATCGTGTTGCAACCTGTGGTCATTCATTGCAGAGGGACTGTCTTCGTTTTTATGGGTAAATGCTGTAAAGTTTAAATCTTTAATCTGTCTTGACAGATAAGTATCATGTTTATAGTTACAAGGAGTATGACTTCACAGGTTTGGCAACATGGTTGCATTCTTCCGCTATTCCCCAATCGATATACTATCGGTACATTTACCTCCATCAACGCTTGAATTTAGTGGAGACGTTCAGCAAGAGTGGGTTAGAAAAGAGGCAGCTGAGGTTTGTTATCTATTTTCCTTTTAGTTCTTATACCAGTGAAATTTGCTTATTCTGAAATTGCTAACTGTTATGTCTCCTTCTATAGCTAATGGTCAAAATGGAAATGTTGTATGCGGAGGTATCTGATTTACTTGACAGCATTGAACAGAAGAGTAAATCATCAAATGCATGTGAGTTATCGAATCACATTATGGAACTGAGAGATCAGATTCGAAAGGAGAGAAATGATTACAATGTAAGCAACCTGAATATTAGTTACCTATATGATCTTGGAGTATTGCTTGGTAGAATTTTTGTGACTTACTGTATCTATGTTAGCCTGGAACTGTGCTGTTGAAATATGATTTTTTTTTATCAATTGTTGACTAGTTTTTTTGTTTATAGGGTTTGCTACAACCAGTTGTTATGGAGACATCAGAACTTGGTCTAGTAGCTATGGACATCCTAGAACTGAATCGCTTAAAGCGTTCACTTCTAATCGGTTTGCATGTATGGGACCAGCAGCTTCAGTCATTGGACTCTCTTCTTAGGAAAGGTTCTGCTGTCAAAGCTGAAGTCAGTCATTACAAAGATGGGAAAGTTGATGCACATGAGCAAAATGACTGCAGATCCTCAGATTTACAGGAGCCTCCTAAGATTGACTCACGGTTGGAGCAGAACTCTAGTTTAACAACCTTGGAATCTAATGTGCTAGAAGAATCTGACTTGGCATTCTGTAATCAAAAGAGAGAGGAGGATGGCCAGCTGGATGAAAGCATCTCATCTCCTGCATCTACTTTATCTGAGAGAATAGATTCTGCTTGGACCGGTACAGGTCTACTTACTTTGAAAGTTCAACATCCAGAAGCATCTCAGGGAGATGAGCCCCAAGCTAGTTTGATCCGGCCAACTAGTAAAATTGATAATCTCCGTTTGAGAAAGGTAGCATCTCCAATGAGGGTTCATTCTTTTGATTCTGCATTGAGATTCCAAGAAAGAATTCAGAAGGGATTGTACCCCTCGTCATTGCGTTTGTCGCCACTTAGGTCTTTTCATGCTTCTAGAGATTACAGGAATATGGTGAGAGATCCTGTATCTAATGTAACAAGGACCTACTCCTATACATTGCCACTGGAGGCACAAAAGTTGAATTTGTTACTCAGTTCCACACCCACCTTAATCACCTGTGCATCTCATGTGGCTGAGTGGGCTCGGCTGCTTCTTCAGCAGAGGGGCCATACTGACATTGTTATTGCTGTTTATGACAATGATCCCGCAAGTATAATATCATATGCCCTTAGTTCCAAAGAATATGGTGAGTGGGTTGCTGATAAGCCCAATGAAATTGGAGGAGGCTGGATTGTTAGTGAGAGGAGCAAAGAAGATTCTGCAGCTTCCAGCGTTTCATCGTGGCAATCATATGGCTTTCTTGACCTGGATTATATACATTATGGAAGTTTCAGCTCTGAAGATACCTCATCATCAATGGGTGCCATGTTTGCTGATACAAAAAGGTCTCCACACTTAACAGTTTCTTTTGGAGACGATTCTTCTGCTGCTGGTGGCAAAGTGAAGTTTACTGTGACTTGTTATTTTGCAAAACAGTTTGATTCTCTTAGAAGAAAATGTTGCCCTAATGAAGTGGATTTTTTGCGTTCCTTGAGCCGCTGTAAGAAATGGAGTGCACAAGGGGGAAAGAGCAATGTGTATTTTGCCAAATCATTGGATGAGAGATTCATCATAAAGCAAGTACAAAAAACGGAGTTAGAATCTTTTGATGAATTTGCACTGGAATACTTCAAGCATTTGCACGATTCTTTTAGCTCGGGAAGCCCAACTTGCCTTGCAAAAATTCTTGGTATCTATCAGGTTTGTCCTCCTACTTTTCCTTTTGAAAGCATTGTATCTGTGCATCCAGTTGCTGTCTGGAGGGTCTTATATGTCAGGTTTAGTTGTAATTCTTTTTGGTTGTCTTGATGATAGGTCTCTATAAAACACCTGAAAGGTGGAAAAGAAACAAAAATGGATCTTGTGGTGATGGAGAACCTGTTTTTCAGAAGAAATATCTCAAGGGTTTATGATCTTAAGGGCTCTGCAAGATCACGGTATAATCCTGATACAACAGGGAGAAACAAAGTTCTGCTAGACATGAATCTGTTAGAAACATTGCGAACAGAGCCTATTTTTCTCGGCAGCAGGGCAAAGAGAAATCTGGAGAGAGCTATTTGGAACGACACATCTTTTCTGGCGGTGAGTTGCCTTCACCATGAGAACCTGTAAAAATGGTTTTGTCATCAATGCGATGATGTTAACCAAAATTTTGTGATGTTAAGCGAGTTCTGCGCTTGGACTTAGGATTCTTTTTCCCATTTATATTTTTTGTTCTAGTAATTATCTATTGAACGTTTTCTGCTGTGCTTTTCAGTCTGTCGCTGTCATGGACTATTCATTGCTGGTTGGAGTGGACGAGGAGAACAAAGAGCTTGTTTTGGGAATTATTGATTTCATGAGACAATATACCTGGGACAAGCACTTGGAGACATGGGTTAAAGCAACTGGGATACTAGGTGGGCCAAAGAATGCATCCCCAACAATTATTTCTCCAAAACAGTACAAGAAAAGGTTCCGGAAGGCTATGACTACATATTTTCTCACAGTACCTGATCAATGGACTTCATGATCTGTTTCATCATTGATTCATTGGTTCATTAATAAAGGCATAAGAAAATTGTAATTGCTGATAAACGAGAAGGGAGCCATCTCTTTCTCTCACTCAGTCCCACCTGGTATTTGCTCTTTTATCCATCTTTTAGCAAAATCTCTTTTTTTGTGGGTAGAATTGGCCTACAAGTAAAAGATCTATGCATGTGGGGAGGGAGGGGACGAAGTTTCTTTTGAGGGCTCTTTTTAATGACCTCTAAAAGAAAGGGAAGAGTAGAGGGGCTCCATTGTAATGTGTTTTATATCTTTTCTCGTTTGCAAGTTCAAAATTTTCTAGGAGAAACCAAGGTTCCTTTTTGCTTAACACGCACTCTTTAGGAAACTGCAGGTGAAGAAACTTGGATCTTAAGTTGTTCTTCATCCATGACCATGTGCCTGTACAATGTGCAAGCAGCATTAGTTAAAGTTGGGAAGCAATTTTACGTGTAAAAGTTTAGTTAAAATGGTTTTGAAATGGTTGTCTAAAGATTTACTTTTTCTGGACTAGCTACGCATCGACAGCTTCCTAAGCCTGCATGTCTACTTGTCAATACAACCAAAAACTTATATTTCTTTAATGGGTTAACAAGGCCAGGAGCTAATATATATTCTTCGTATGTTTTATCACCCAAAATGGTAAAGGCCTGAAAAGTTGAGCCTCTCTCAGTTAAAATGTAAAAGCAAGTAGCATCCTTTAGTGTTTTAAACCCCAAACCACACGGCAAAAACTGAAATGGAACATTTAAGCACCCAAAAAAAAAAATGTTCCATATAAGCCTCTGTTTTCTTTATCATTATCTAGTTGCAACTGATGTTGATACTTTGATAAATATTTAACCGTTAGTATCTTTATTTTAAAGTTGATCAAACCATATTTTAGTTAAACCGGTTAATGAAATTAAACCAAATCAGTATAACTTCCACATACTCGCCAAACCGATGAAGATAATATCTGCAAATAATGGCATGCGTTGATATTAAATAGATTTCTTTCGAAGAATATTTTTTTTTTTTAATTTGAAAGGTTGCTCGAAAAATGAAAATGTTAGGATAAATAATTAAGGCTTATTGGGAGACCTTGATCAAGAAATTAAAAGCCCGTTTAGATTTTGAACAGAATCTTAGGCATAAAAATTAAAATTCAAATCCGACTCGATTATTTAATAAAAAATTTTGAAGCCTATAAATCTGAAAGTGGTATAATTGTAGAGAGTCGATTTTTAAAGGGAAGAGAGAAAACACTGAATAGACAAAGAGAAGATAAGTAGGGTTTAATAGAAATGAGATTGATGGTGTAAAATAGTGATTTATTATGAAAATCTAATAATGTAGTTTTGTGATAAATGAAATGAAATGAAATGACAATTAAAACACAAAGGTGAAAATGAATTTTTATCTATTTTAAACCATTCGTAAGTAGACAAAAAAGACAAAGCATATAAAATGTTACCATAAAACATTTTTAACGAAATATAAAATAAATCACCATATAAATATATAGAGAGAGAGTCAATGCAGGAGATTTTCCATA
>JBBYHM010008383.1:0-11686 GCA_038381775.1 Adansonia rubrostipa
TCAATCAAAGAAAGGTGAACTTGAGTAACTTCCTCTCTTCACATTTAAGCATATTACTTGAAGCTCTTAGAGGCTTTTTTTTCCATGTTCATAAGAGAGAAACGATCTTAGGCCCAATCGGACACGCATTTATATTGACCAAAAAAGACATGAGCGAAATCTATCTATGTCAAATTCTTATGAGATCAAGCCTAATATACCATCGAATAACTACCCCAGTTAGAATATTCTACAAGTAGTGAATCAGCAACTTTTAATTCTCTTCATGTCCTGCTATTTTATAGCAGTACATGCAATGGTGTGCCATAAGGTCCATAATTCCATTGTAATTCTCACTCTGGCACTTTAACTTTAGGTGGGATAACGAGATTGAAAACCATTTTTAAAGATTTTACATCTACAATCCCAAATTTGTCATTTCTTTTTACAGCTCAAAGGCGTTTTTCCAGTGACTGATACCTATTTAAACCTTTATCATTTTCCAAGGACCTCTTTGCCTTTTCTTGTTTCATTTGCTCATTATGATCAGGACTATAGGCCTTACCAGTAAAGAGCCCATACCATGAAACCTTTGAACCTGATGGAGTGATGTTGTAGGGTTAATGTAAACGAATGGTTGAGTTAATGGGATATTTGCTACCAAAGGATGCTATCATGCAATGCCCCTTCCTGAGCATTGGTGGCTTTAATACCACCATTCAAGTTACTCTCAGGATTACCTGGTTCATTTCGTACATCAACTATGCTCATTTGCCCTTTTTCCTTCAAAACCTTAGACAATAGTTTAGTTAATTCCATGATCTGAGCTTGGAGTTCTTCATTCTTATGGAGACATTGCTTTTAAGAGTCCCTATACATGAGTTTAAGTCTCTCAATGTAGGCTTGGTGATCATTTTCCATCGCTTTTCAACAATTGTGAATTTATACCAATGATGAACTATAGTTTCTGTGTTTTATAGCACCTTTACTTTATGTTATTACCGGATTAGACTTTTATGATGTGTCGTGAGCATGTTTAATGAGATAGAGATGAGTATGCAATTACATGACAATTAACATAAATGCATAAAGTACTTAAAAATTAGATTAATCATGTAAATGCATGTGGAACAATTAGACTTAAAGAGCAGCTTCATTAATAGCATCTTTCATTAAAGCAACAAAATATCCAAATTACACCTAATTACATTAAAAAATGCCTGATATAGTTACATTGCTTGATCATATGTTCCATAAAATACAATAATTCCTGCTCATAGGTTTGATGGGTAAGATGTCATGTGTCAGAGATTGGGCTATGTCCATCATGTTCTTAGCCTCCAACTAAGCTACTTGAATCTACTCGGTGAGATAATAGTGATCGTTCTAATGATTTTGGCATGTATGATCAACCATTTCGAGCCATTCTCGCTTTCCTTATTTGAAAGCTCTCACTAATTCCTTAACTTGGCCTTGGTAAGCTTGAAGAGAATGTTCTAAATCTTAATTTCGAGTGGTAGAGTCTCATTCTCAAACTAATTTGCTCTCAAATCTTAGACTTGAGCTTCTAACTATCTATTCTTCCTTTGATAAGTTAATACAATAGCATGGGTTTTAACGAGCTTTTCCTTATTGACCCTAGCCTATTCTTTGCATTGATGTAGTTCCTTCTTTAGTGTAACAATTTTGCTTCCTACTTAAATGATAACTTACCAAGGCACCAAGACTTGCTTGCTTTGCTAAGGGTGAAATAGTTTTTCTTAAACTCTTGAGATCCTCTTTGAAGTGGTTTTTCTCTTTGACAACTTGATTTATCTTGCCATCCTAAAGATAGAGGTTCATTTCTAATTGACTCTTTTCTTCTTTTAAGCGAATGACTTCCTTTGCAAAAGTCATTTGGACTCACGCTTGAGCAATTTGATCTCAGAGGGATATTCATCAACTAATGTTTATGATGTTCCAACTATAGACAAAAGTAAAGATTGATGCAATGGATCTTTTACTCGTCATTCCAATACCTCTCCATGCAATGGGTTTGTCTCCAAGCATGAAAAGCTAGTTAAACTTTCAACTTGTAATTAGGCTCATCATAATTGAAATCTCATAGCTCAATGACTTGGATGAAGGGAATAAATTGTCGACATTGAAATTGTTGTAGGACTAGGATAGGTACGTAATTAATGCTTCCCTATAAACCTATAAGTAGCACACAACTACAATCTCTGCATCAGTACATGATTATCTATGGTGAAAACCAAAGGGCCTTCCATGTCACCTTTTCTCTGATAAGGCTTTGAAATTTTTGAACCCATTGTTCCTTGAACTTGTCTTGAGATTATTCCTTTTCAAGAACCTTGGGAAAGGGCTAAAACTAGGTAAGATGTTATATGAAATTCTTTTTTCTTCGAGACAGAAATGACTAGCAACCCAAATGTGAAGAATTGGCATGCATTCGATAAAGCGACCCATACCCATATCTTACAAAAACTGAGAGCTCAAATAGTTTCAGCAATGATAAACGGTGTGAGATTGATATTGCAACACAATCGAGAAAGAATATTTACTACCATAACTTAACATAGCCTAATGTTTTCAAAAATATGACAAGACCATATATTGCCACAGCATAAATATCTTGAATTTTTTGGATATCAACGGTACTCGCCATCACTTCTTTCAAATTGGCCCATAATGCCCTCAATATTCCCTTTTGTCTTGATATAATGCTTCATCTAAGACTCCGTTGACCTAAGAATCTGAGTTAATCTTTTCTTGAAAGTTGGAGGGTGCAAAGCCTTACAATATATTCTATTAGTCTTAGCCCTCTCAATATTAAGTAACACAGTGTATTAGCTAACTGTGGGGACCAAATCTTCATGATTGAAAATGAAACATTGATATGCTAGGTTTCAAAACTAAGATGCTTCTCACAACAGACCAACATCCAAATTGACTTGAAGTAAAAGGGCAATGTCTCTAAATCTCTTCATAAATAATTCCCTCTTAATATTATCCCAACTGGTCCTTACATACTTCAAATCTTGCCAATCATTCTGATAGTACCCTATCTTGACCCTTTCATACATTATTGAGATGTACTTAGGTTTGAGAACACCACCATCTTCATGCTTCTGGTGCTCTGACCATGGCTAGACTTCCTTAAAAGGCTTTAGATCTGAAGTGGACTATTGCTCCATGATAGACACCCCTTGATAAACACTGAACCATTGGCCAATTGTCCTATAATGATGATAATTATGATGAAATGATGCATGCATCAAATAGAAAAATAAAAAAAAAAAGAAACAAGTTAGTGACCGCACAAGATAATAATCATAAAAATAAAGGTGTAGATAAAAAATAGAAAAAAAAAACACATCACAAAAATTGCCCTGACAATAGGCAGTACGATGCCCAAGGGCAAACATGACAATCGACAACAATCGAACAGCATAACAGCGTATGTGAGTTAAAATTACCTTTAGCAAGATGATACAATACCTTACAAGGACAAGACTGACCAATAAAGTGGTGATGTTCGTTCATTACCACCTATGACAGGTATCATTTGGATAGCTTAACGGGCTATTTTATGTCAGATATGATTTTTTTTAGGATGACATGAGGGATTGTTGGTGACGGCATTCGTTTTGTATCACCCATTTATCGAAAAAAGTTAGCCATGGAACATAACAGCATATCCAAAAAATGATCATGAAATAAAATAACAAATGCGAGCAATCATGTCTATTATCGCCTATTTAATCTGGTGTATAAGAGTAAAGGTAAGAAATGTTTCCTCGAGCGACCCTATTTTTTGAGTTATTCTAGTAGCATTTCAATATGGTTTGACATGGTTTGGCTCATAGGGTTCACTATATGAGTTTAAGTGGATGCCTAAATTGGTATCCGAATTACTCTTTCATCCGGTAAGGACAGCCGAGGCACCCCAATCCTAGGCCCATTGTAGGTTTGGCAGAATGAGTTTGATCTGATAGATGTATTTTTCTATGCAAATGTGAAGGGGTACTCATGAAAGACGGGTAATTTACATCCTGGAAGGTCTTTCCATGCCTTAGCAAAAGGATACTCAAGAAGGCTGATGGTTCACTTCCTCCTAGTAGTTGGGACTGTAACCTTATTATAGTGTTTGATAGGAATCTAATGCACATGCAAGTGCACGATGTGTGTCAGGAAGACAACCAAACCTTTTGTTTTACTTTCATATTACCATACTTATTTGAGTTGATATCTATTTGGAGTGAAATAGTCCCTAACAATCATAGAAAAAAACCATGAAAGATAAAAAGTTAATAAACAAAGTTGGAAAGGAATTATAACCAAGTAATAATAGAATTCAAAAAAACCAAGAATCGAGTAAGATATAGCTAGTTGTAGGCTTAACTCTTTAAATGGTCCCCAGAGGAGTTGCCAAGCTGTCTCCACGTACCCCTTCATCTTTATCTTTGGACGATCCGAAGAGGGAGCGTGCTTGACTTAAGAGTATATATGGTGTTTGGCTAGAGTCTCTAAATTACCCCTTGGTCGAGATTTTGGTTAGGCATCATAATATAAAAGGGAGAGAGACTGTTGGACGAATCACCCATCCAACTGGTCTTTGAAAGTTACCATGAAGTAACCATAAATTTAGAGTCGCCATTGATCAGTTTAGGCTAGGCATGATCAGATACCTATTGAAAACAATATTTCAAGTTACGAAACTTGAAATATTGATTTCAAGGTGTACAAAGTCCAAAGATTCGTTAGTTGGTTTAGGAGTTGGTTACGCATGAGGGAGGATTAGCACCCCCCACAATGCCTAAAATTGATACCTGTTAATATATCTTGCTTTGCTTTCTATTTAATCGATTCCATTTAGTCATAATTAGATATAGTCCCTTTTTATACATGAATTTTTGTGAAAATTCTTTTTGAAAGAAAATTTATATCACTTATACACCACAGAGGTATGAGAAACATAAGGGTTTCTAACGAAAATAACTTCTAGACTAAATTTTAAAAATTCAAATATTTTGTGTTAGGTGTAAAGAAATACTGACACAAAACGTTCCGTTATAAATTTTTTTGAAAATAATTTTTAAATATCAATGCATGATGGTCAATACAAAAAAGAAATGTGTTAGTAGGATGAAAAGGAATACACTAATTTCATATACAAATAATCATAAATAAAAAAAATGTAAAAAGAAGGGAAAATTAGAATGTATCTCGTATTTATCTTTGATTATTGAAAAATGACTAGAATAACAAATTGGAGACGTGTTTGGATTTGATGGTAATTTGAGAAACAACAAAAAGTTTTAGTTGAAATAATTAAGGATATCTAGAAGAAAGAAAATTTTTGGATTTTGAGGTAAATGCGGGGTTATAGTATTCTTTCAGAGAGATGGGGTTGGAGTATCCCAAATGATAAAAATTTTGATATCTTAAGAAAATAATTAGGAATCTTGAACAAATCTGAGAAAGAAAATTCAAGTTTTTAGTGGAAAATAGGTTGGAATATCCTCTTCGAATGGTAGGGTTAGAATACCCTGAAGATAAAATTTAACATTTTAAGAAAATAATTAAGAGTCTCAAACAAATTCAAGTTTTTAGCAAAAAACAAAGTTGGAATATCCCTTTGGAGTGATGGGGTTGGAATATTTCTAAAGATAAAAATTGTGATATTTTAAGAAAAAGAATATTGTTGAAAAACAAAAGGTATTTTGAAAATAGGGTAGGCAAGGCACCATTAGAAAGATAACTCAATGAGGATTAATATAAAAATATTTCAAAAATCTTAGAAAACAACTTTCTAGGCAGAATTAATTTTTGAATTTAGACTTGTTTTGGCTTTGGCAGCATGTGCAAGGGAAATGGTGTAATAAACTTTGAAAAATTATTTCAAACTCATTTAGAATTGTTAAATCACAAACAATACATTTTAAGAAAGGAAACTTGGCAAACTTTCAAGGAAAAATATTTAAATAATTTAGGAAAATCATTAGCTAGGCCGAAATAGCCTAAATAGAATTCGGTTCGCTGGTTTTAGTGGTTTTGGATAGTCAAGGTTCAAAAAATCATAATTTCCTCATCCAAAATGCTTTGAGGGTAGATAAGACACCTTTGGAAAAGTAATTCAGTGCCCTTTTAAGGAAAAATACCACGAAAATTTAAAAAAAAAATCTTTTGTCATTTGAAAATAATATTTCCAATTTGGATCTATATCACTACTAAGGCAAAAATAGGGTTTATTTGATTTTTTGGGTTTTCTAGGGTCAAATCGAGCCATAGACTTCTGAACGTCTATGACACAAAGAAAAGAGTGACACAAGCATCATGAGTGAATTCCACAACCCTGGAGTAGTTTAGGATGATGAAATAACCCGTTAACCATGCCACAAATAAAGGTATTAAGCGAAAGATCAAGGCTTAATATTTCTTGTTAAGCTCAACTAAAAGGTGTTAACCTTTTTTTGTTCAAAAAATAGGAACTTATTTCATCATGAATCTAAACCTAAAATGTTTGATTTGTCTCTAAGATTCGAAGATCAATTTTATGAAAACAATAAATCCATTCTAGTCTCTATCTATTGGAGGTAACATACACCTGGAGATTTTCTTTTTGAAATCAGATTTTTGCTACAAACAAGAAAGCATTTTAGACACACATATCATGAACAAAATGCAACATATATGATAGTGAACATAAACAACACACTGAAACAAACAAGAGATGCCATTTTAACGTAGAAAAGATGACAAAAATGTAAGAAGGTGCCAAATAAGATGCATGGAGATGACATCAAAGATCATGTTATGAAAGATGATATGATCATCTTTGAGCAAAGAAAAACATGTGGGAATTCTTAAAATAGTATTTTTATGCCATGAAACTCATCAAAATGCAAGAAAATATATGAATATATTCAAAAACATGTTAGGGTGAGCATTCAAGCATGTGTTAGCCATGTGATAGTGAATGAATTATGTCAAAGATGCAGAGAAAGGGATTGTTTTGATGATGGGGCAGAATATAGCGTATTTGGTTATCCAGGCAATGTTAAGTCATCAATAAGATCATTAAGGCGCTAAAACTACCGCAACCAGGGCCATAACAATGTATGAGAGTCTTAGAATGGTCATGGCACCATGAATAGCTCACTAAAATAATGCAAATGATAAAAACTAAAAATATATGGAGCAAGTTGAGAAACTATACCAAAAAGCCTAGAACTTTCCTTTCTAAAATAATGCAAATAATAAAAACTGAAAATATATGGAGCAAATAGAGAAAATATATGGAGCAACAAACTCTAAGCTCAATTTTTCCCCTGTTTTTTGCTATTGTTTAGTAAGAAAAAGATGAAAAAAAAGCTTCTTGGTTGTAATGTTGATAGAGAGGGGCATTTACGATGACAGTGTATGAAAAATTAAGTTTTTTGAGGTTTTCTGGCAGGGGTTTGGAGAAGTTATAAGAATAAATTTTTGGCTGAGGGATAGAGGTAAATGGAACAATGTCTTGGGAGTGCTTTGGGTCTGGAAATTGTTGGAGGTTTCCTTTTGGAGATGGCTGAGAACAAGATAGAAATGTCCGTAGGTTGCTTCCCCTTTTAACTAGGCCAAAATTGGCTCCTCTATATGGAGCGTGTTCAGCCAATACTTTTTAGCCAAAAGTAAAGGCATTATAGGATTTCCTTCATAAACTAGGGGACTAGGTACTATCTTTAGCTTCTCTTATTTCCATTGGTCTTACCATGCAGAGTAACGGTGCAAAAAGGCTATAATAATCTATAACTCAATAAGCCAAGCATGCCTTTTGACAAACCATATATATCATAAAAATGTCCCTTTTCATTGGCTATTTGGGCTCTAAACATTTATTTAAATCCAATCATGAGCCCATAACTGAGACTTTGTGTGAACGAAGATGATTTTTGGTGCAAGAAACATGTTTGAATCGGATTTTCAAAGGCTAAAAAATGGCTCGAACTGGGCAAAAATACCTTAGTGTATCAATACAAAACATTTTGCATCAATACATAAGGCAACTTTACCCATAAGTATCGATTTAATAAAGTATATATCGATATTAAGAGCAAGAAAATTGTTTCCAGTTTTAAGACTCAGAGATATGTATCGATACTTCATGGATTTGTATCGATACTCTTGCTTGTGTATCGATATATTTTGCCAAAAATCATAATTTTTAAGGCCTATATCAATACAAACACAAATATTGAGACCACACCTTAGGTATTGATACCAAACCCTCAAGTGTCGATACTACATATGAAAGTTTGAACTTTTGGCTATGTGAGAGATTAGTTTTGATACCTTCATACTAATATGAATAGCACGTGCCTTTGGCTCTCTGAATTACCTTGCTTTGGTTAGGAAAGATGAGAAATTGACCTGTGCTTATCTGTAGAACTTAAAAATGCTTAAAATACTGACCTTTAATGCCTCTGATGATGGCCTGGACAAAATAAGGTGTCTACACATATATATTCATATATTCATTAGCAAGTACAAACTTAATAAAATTTGGAATTCTCCTTGATAAGGTTTCAGCATTGCAAACTCAAAGAGACCCATCGAACAACCACCCACCCATTATTATTATACTCGATCTAGAGCAAAAAAAATGGCCGAAGACCAGTTAGCATGATTAGAAATATTGGAAGAAAGTTAACATTAGTTTCAAAAGGCCATTATTAAAAGACAAGAAAAACTGCAATCGTAAATCACAAGATTAATGGAGTTGCTTATGGCAAGAGAGTCAATCCACCAACACCCCGAGGGTACTGCTAGTATTCCTACTGGGATATCTAGGGGTGTAACCTGAAATACCATTAGTAAATGCTCAAAAAACACAAACATTAAAAATTCAATATGTACAATAAAATGTTCTTGGAGTTACAATGCCTTTAGTCATTGTTATTAACCCCGATGCTTTATTTCAACGGGCAAATACAAAAATCACACCTAAACGACAAGAATTAACAACTTTTGCTCCTAATAAAGAAGAAAAACATAAGCAAAAATGCAAAATCAGAGAAAAATTAAAAGAGAAAAATTATAGCTTCTTGATAAGAGACTTAAAAGCTATAGAAAAATATGAGCTTTACACCAGCATAGATGTTAAGGACTTGAGTTTGGCACCAGATTTGGTCATTCCACCAAAGTTTAAGATGCCAAAATTTGAGAAATACAAGGGCACCACCTCTCCACAAGCTCATATTAAGATGTTTATTCGAGACATTGTTGGATATTCACATGATGATAAGCTTTTTGTCCATTATTTTCAAGAAGATTTATTAAGATCAGCATTAAACTGGTATAACAGTTTGAATCAAAATCATATTCAATGCTAGTCTAATCTAGCCAATATGTTTTTGCAATAACACAAACACATAGCTGAGTGGGTCCCACATAGACTAACTCTTCAAAATATAAAGAAAAAGCCCACTAAATTCTTCAAAGAGTATGCCCAAAGATAAAGAGATGTGGCTTATTAGGTACAACCTCCATTAATTGAGAAGGAAATAACCATGCTTTTTGTAGATATCTTACATCCTCCCTACTATGGCAAACTAGTAGGGAATGCAACCAAGAATTTTTTTGACCTCGTCATCTCTAGAGTAATAATTAAAGCTGTTATAAAAGCTAAGAAGATTACGATAATGAATCTTTTACAAAAAAAAGACTGGATTTAGCAAAAAGAAAGAAGAAGCTTCGTCTGTTAATTATGCCAGCCCACCATTCTGTGAGGAACTTCATCCTTTTTATCCAAACCAAGGCCAAGAATCCCAAAACACCTATTCTTTTAATGCATCTTGAGCTCTTGTTTTACTATAAGCCCACCACTTCAAATCCCTCTTAAAACCAAACAAGGCCTAATACTAACCAATCAATCCAAATAACCAACCAGCCCATACCTTGCTATGAGCCTCTTCCTTATTCTTACAAAAAATATTTGATAAACGTCTTGAGGCTCAATTAGTGGCTTCACTTTTTACTAAACCATATGAGGGTAGCTTGTATTGGTATGACCCAAATGCTCACTATGAATATCATAAGGTAACGGGTTATTTAATTGAAAACTGTCATGTTTTTAAGAGAAAGGTCCAGAGTCTCTTTCAAAAAGGTGCTTCTAAATTTGATAATGCTCCAACACCCAATGTTGTAGCAAACCTTCTACCTAACTACCCTAAACCTAGAGTTAATGCTCTGATCGTTGAAGAAAGATGTCTAAGTGGTTAAAACCTCAATGGAAAAAGTTTAGGTGATTTTGATTGAAGGCTAAATCCTTAGTTAGAATCATAAATATATAGATTGCTAATTCTTGAATGAACTTTTATGAGTTTCATGCCATCCAGGGGTAAAACTTACTCAATTGTTTAGATTTTTTTAGCTTTAATTTAAAGGATGATAGATAAAAAAAAATTAAATTTCATGCAAAATCACTCAAGAGGAAGAAAAATTAATTAATATGACTGGCAGAGGGCCATCACAACCATGCTATGGTATTGGTCACTGTTTGATCATTTATTGTAATCAACCAAGGCCTATACCTTCCAAAAATGAAACTGTTCTAAAACTTATTATTTGGACTCCGGCACCTTTTTCATATAAGGATAACAAACAGCTGCCATTGAGGTATGATGTTGAAATAGCAACTCTAGAAGCTTTAGTGAGTCAATTAGTAGCGGTTTACATCATAGGGGTTAGTAATGTAACTCGAAGTAGTTATATTTATGGCCTCAAAACCATGAAGCTATTGCTAAAACCAATACAACGGGATAAATGCCTGGATAGTCTTGTAGAGATTTGAGAACCTTCTAAGGAAAAAGAAGTTGCTAAATTCTAAAGTTTATAAAACATAGTGAGTACAATATTATGGAGTAATTAAATAATAAGTAGCAAAATTTCTTTATTACTTTTGCTGCTTAATTTGGAGGCACATTAAAGTGCTCTACTAAAAGTTCTTAATCAGACTTATGTCCTACAAGATATTTCAATAAATAAGTTGGATCGCTTGGTGAATAATATTGTTGTTGATAATTTTATCCGCGTCAGTGATGATGAAATTTCGCCAGAAGGAATACATCTAAAAGGCTCTTGATGTAACCACCCATTGCAATAGGACTACATTACCTAAGATGCTTATCGATAATGGGTCAGCTTTGAATGTGATACCATTGATTACTTATCTCGCTTGCCAATTTATGATAGTCAGACAATGGTCAAAGTTTTTGATGGAACAAAAAGAGAAATTAAAGGAACCATTTCAATCACATTGAATAGTGGCCCGTGTCCCTTTGAAATTGAGTTTTACGTAGTGGACATCATCCCTACACATAATTGTCTATTCGGATTACCCTGGATCCACTCTGCTGATACTGTACCATTTTTTTATCACTAGAAAGTCAAATTTATAGTGGATGATAAATTGCTTAGCATATTTGGGGAAAAAGATATAATTGGCTTGACTTTGACTAAAGCATTATATGTTGAAGTTAATGCTAAAGCCAAAGAATACTCATTTAGGGCATTTAAAATTGTCAATGCTACTTTGTTGCAATAGGATCTTTATTTCCAAAGCCCCAACTTTCCAAAAGCACTCACATGGGCTTGAAACTTATAGTGGGGAAAAGTGCCCGAGCAAGAAAAAGGCTTGAAAAATATCTATAAGGGATAAGCC
>JBBYHM010008394.1:0-11684 GCA_038381775.1 Adansonia rubrostipa
AGTCCAAACAATTAATGACAATGGTCACTTTCATAAAATATATGGGTGTAAGAGGGTGGTAGGCATAACCCCAGCTTGCAGGCTTTCACAACCTTTTTGCCTTCTTGATCAGCATGGCAGAACCAATAAGAAGGAAGTCAACTGAACATGGTAGCTGAAGATATGCCCTACTGTAGAGAAAAATTAATAAGGCCCTTTGCATTATCTTCTAAAAATGAAGGGCTGAACCAAGAGAACAAGGGATCTCAGAGGAAGCTACCTTAGAAAAAACCAGTTATCTTAGAGGGAAAAAAAACTCCTCCAGCAATCCCATAAAACTCTTCACCCATCCCCATAAATCCTCTAGCCATTTTCAACCCCAAAAACACTGTTTCATTGGCCTCCATACTCCATTCTCGTAGCTACCCCAAACCACCACTAGAAAACCTTCAAGAACCCAACTTTCCACACATTTTAATCTTTAAAAAGCCTCACCATCAACCATACTACCAGGAAGCTATGTTTTTTCATCCTTTTCTTGCTAAATAATAGCAAGGAGAAGGAAGAAATTAAGCCTATAGCCACTGCTCCAAGAAAAAGGGAAGTTCAAGTTTTTAGTATATACCCTCTACCTTAATCTTTCTATTTTTTGTTTTGTCATTAACATTATCTTGGTAAACCCCTTTTATGCTTTTATGGCCACCCTAGGACTCTCATGCATTTTTGTGGCTTTGGTTGTAGTAGTTTAGGGTCTTGACATTTTTCTTGGTGTCTACATGCTATCCCTTTACATTTTCATCACCATAACCGCCTCTATCCATGTGACCTTGCCATGTTCCTTCCACTTTCACATCTGCATCTCATGTAAAGCATGCATGGTAACATGTCAAAGTATGCCCATACATTTCCTAGCAGCTTAATAGGTTCCATGAAATAAAAATGCTTTTTTTTTCAGCATGTTCATCCTAAGTATATTCATGCATCTATCTATCATCTCCATGCATTTTCTTTTGTGCATACATGTTCTCCATTTTCTATATCATGTTTGTGGCACTTTGTTTGTGTTGAGATGTTTGTTTGAATGCTAGAAAACCCGATTTCAAAGAGTACCCTCCCCAAGTTAAACACATGCTATCTCCCACACATGGAGAATAACATGAGCTTAGGATTTCTATGAAGCTGGCTGTCCAACCTTGGGGGTAAAGCAAGCATTCAGTTCTGGATTCATGGAAGAATGAGTATAAGAATGCTGGTTTTCAAAAATGAGACAAAATCTTTTGGTTGAAAATGTGAATCCTTGGTTCTTAGCCAAACACCCTCATGATAGCATGGTCAACGGGTTGTTCCAGTGACCCAAACTACTCCAAGACTGTGGAATGAACTCGTGATGCCCATGGTAATCCCTCATCTTGGTTACGGATGTTCCAACATCCATGGCTCGAGCTCAACCCAATGAAAAACCAAAAATATAGAACACCTCCCCTGTTTTGTTTTGGTAGCATAATCGTCTATTTTTGAAAAATTATTTAAAATAAAAAATGATTTATCCAGAATGTATTGGTATTTTTTACTTGAAGGGTTTTGAATTTATTTTCCAATGATATCTCATTTACCTTCATATCATCTCGAATGAAATAGTTACGATTTTTTGAATCTTCACTGTTTGAAACCCTTAGATCCAGCGAGTAGTCTATTATTCAGGTTGTTTTGGCCCAACAAACAACATTTTGAATCCCTTGAATATTTTTCCCATAGGTTTCATGAAATTTCCTTTTCGAAAAGTTATTATTCATATTTTAACAATTTTGGATGAATCCGAAATTATTTTTCAAAGTCCATCATACCTTTACCCTGTACATGCTGCTAGTGTCAAGGCAAGCTGACGTTCAAAAATTAATTTTGCCTAGAAAGTGATTTTTTAGGATTTTTGGAATATTTTTATATTAATCCTCACTGATTTACCTTTCTAGTAATACCTTGTTTACCCTTGGGGACCTTCGCATGAGCTCAAAAAAAATTCAGAAAGAGAAACGATGCAACACTGTCCTTTATTTCTAGCCCAATTTTGGAAATGCTCTTATTGAGGTGTTCGAACACCTCATGATCTACTCGGCTCATTCCTATTACCTAAACCCCCCTTAGACTCGGACTAAGGCTAAACAAAAAAGAGACATTTTAGCCAAACCTTTGGCTCCCGATTTTCAAAGCTCCCTCTATCTAAAAAAATGACCATTTTCCAATGACATCAAAAATTTCCATTTTTGGGGATACTCTAAACCCATTACTCCGAGGTGATACTTCAATCTTATTTTTACCTAAAAACAACATCAAATTTTTATTTTCGAAGATACTCTAGCCGTATTACTCTGAAAGGATACTCCAACCTTGCTTTTACCTCCAAATGACATTAAATTTTTATTTTTGGGGATACTCTAGCCCCATTACTTTGACAAGATACTCTAATCCTGCTTTTACCTCAAATCCAATATCAAACTTCTATTTTTGGGGATACTCTAACCCCACTCTTCTGAAAGGATACTCCAACCTCTTCATATTTCTTTTAAAATCCAAGCTTTTCTCCTTTTTGAGTCATCGAAACCTTTTTCTCCTCAAATTTCCACCAAATCAGAATAAGTTTCAACGTTGTCATCTTGATTATTCATCAATAATCAAAGACAACTATGAGATACATTTCGATCATCCCTATTGTTTATGTATTTGTGTGTTTATTTTTGTGTGGATTTATTTATTATTTTCTTTCCTATCTTACTAATATGTTTCCTCTTGTAGAGACCTCAAGCATTCATGCTTTATAAATTATTTTCAAAATCACAAAGTATCTCTCTAGTGTCGGACATGAAATATTTGATTTAAAAAAAAAAAAACTATCTGGAGATCATTTTCATCAAAAACCCTTATGTTTCTCACCTCTCCGAGGCGCATAGGTGATAAAACTTTCATTAAAACCCAGAATCGTATCTTTACAAAATTTCATGCATTAGAGGGAATTATATTTTAATAATGATAAAAATAGAATCGAGGAAACCGAGATTTAAGTAAGATATAGTTAAATGGTATCGATTTTCAAGCATTGTGGGTGTGCTAATCCTTTCCCACGTAACCAATTCTTGAACCCAAAATAATGAATCTTTGGTATTATTTTCAATAGGCATCCGGTCATGCCTAACTTAAAATGATCATCGGTAACTCCAAGTTTATGGCCACTTTGTGGTGGCCATCCAAGACTAGTCAGATAAGCAATTCGTCCAACGGTCTTTCACTCCTTCATGTCAAATATCAAAATTTTTTTAAGTCGAGCGAGCTTTGACCCTTTGGATCGTCTGAAGTTCATAAAAGCCAGGCATGTGGAACGTCGACAAGCATATATGTGAGTGTAGATGCTCATGAATGAGGATGCATGTTGTAATGATGCTCATAAGCATAGGTGCACATAAGTACAAAGGTTTTTGTTAGTATGGATGTACACAGATAAAGATGAATGCTTATGATCATGGATCCACATAGGTAAAGATGCATGGAGTTGCAAATACATAAGGGTACGAAAACCTGTGAATGCAAACACTAAGACTGGCCATCATGCAAATGCTATAGTTGATAATGGCACAATTACTCCTAAAGTGAAATGTATCTTGATGAATGATGCTCAAGTGCCTAGGCAAAGAAAGCGTGTGAGTGATAACTGGGTAGTTGAAATCATTCACGTACATGAAAGGTGTAGATGTCGGGACTATGGATGGTTTTTTTTTTTTTAATCTGGCTCTTCCTTGATAATTTTTTTCTTCAAATTAAGGGGCATTCTAATCTCAAGCTTTACCTCATGATTAGAAAAGCCTTTATTTTTTTTAGAATGTTTATTTAATGAAAACTTTTTAGTTAGCATGATATTTGAAATTTTCATAGACTGATGATTTATGGTTAGAAGATGGTAATTTGGTTTTTTAGTAAAGATGAAGAGTTTAAAGATGGCTTTGATCAGTTCAAAAAGGTTTTACAATAGTTGAAATGGATCTTTGTTTTCCTAAGCTCATGAACGGACTAGTCCTTATAGAACATGAATGAAACCAAACAAATTTGGGATTCTTTAAGCTTTCTACCATTGATACTTCAACCAGTATTGGGATTGGCCATGATGGGTTTAGGGTTATAAGGTTGATTTGGGAAAAGTAAGGATTTAATGTAAAGAGTTGGCCTTTCTAAGGGTGCCAAATTAGGATGATCAGGGATTTCTAAGCATCTTTAGATTTCTTTGGAATGATGGTTTCTTGGTCAAAATCTCAGTACTCTTGTAAATGGCATCGAAAATTATTTTCACTTTAGACTGCCCATTTTTTATTTTTCACCCTAAAGCTTTAATCTTTCCATTTTTTATTTCTTATTTTAGTTGATTGCATCATCATTCTTCTTAAGAAGGCTCAAAATTTGTCAAAAGAATCGTTTCTAAAGAATGGGTACATTAGTTTCACATGGCCATACTTGATCAAAATAGACTTTAGAGGACCATAGTGTAAGCCAGGATTCATGGTTCTGAAAGAAAAGGTATAAAGGTCTAAATTTTATGTATAGGGGTGATTGGATCAAGGATTATTTGTCTTCATGAGGGCATCCATCCATTTTGCTTTTGGGATGTCCTTGTTTCTTGATATTTTGTTCCCTCTTTCTTGATTTTGCTTTTGCTTTTTTTTTGTTTCTTTTTTATTTTGTATTTTTGCTTCTTTTCTCATTTTTTAAAGGAAACTTAGTTTTTGGAAACTTGACGCATTCGGGCTTCACCCTTGATGTTGAGCAACTTTACAATTATGGAGTGGGATATTTGGCCCTATGTCTTTTAGAAAGGTTTTCTCCTTGCCCCTATGTAGAAGGTCATCCTTGATTAGGGTTTTAATAGAATGAATTTTTTAGGCTCAAAAGGGGAAGTAATAGGAGAAATTTTCTAACTTGTGAAAGGATGATAATAGATTGCCATTTTTTATCTCAAACATGACTATGTGACCTGAAGAATCATTTCCTAAAAAAAATTCCTTTGAAGATATTTTGAACACCTTAATCACATGATGCCATATTCAATTACCATTTTTTTTAAACACATGCCTTAATTCTCTTTTTCACTCCGTTTGCTTAGGCATGCCCCATTTTAGTTTGCCACTAATGGGAAATCATTTAATACTGAGGTTTAGGTGGTAGGAATATTTCATGTTTGATCCATGATGTTGAGCATTGACAAGTGATTTAGTTTCGGAGCATCAAAGTGATAGGGATGAACTAGGGGTAAGGACTATGGTGGCACATAAGACATGCCTTGAGAAGGGGATTTGGTAAATGGTCTAGAGCTATCAAGATGAAAAAGTAGAATTAGGAATAAAGAGTCATGGCGAGCACTGTGTCATGCCTCAAGAAAGGCTTTTGGTGCATGGTTTGAAGGTATCAAAAAGGAAGAATTAGGGATAAAGGTTCATGATAGGACTTAAGCTATGCCTCGAAAGGCTTTTGGTGCATGGTTTAAAGGTATCAAGAAAGGAGAATTAGAGCTAAAGGATCATGGTAGGACCCAAGGCATGTCTCGAGAATGGCTTTTGGTGCATAGTTTGAAGGTATCAAAAAGGGAAAATTAGAGATAAGGGGCCATGGCAAGACCTAAGGCATGCCTTGAAAAACGGTTTTGGGGACTAGTTTAGAAGTGTTAGAATGGAAGAGAAGAGATATGGTCTAAAGGTTTTGGTAAGGAAATAGGGTATTTTAGTATTATTATCGCAAAAAATCCCAGAAAGTTTTCAAGGTATGGTTTGGTAGCTTAGGTTTTGGTTTGTTAAGAAAAAGGTGGACTTTGCTGGCATACTCTTGATACATGTCAAATTACCACCAATAGGATTCTTAGAGGACTATCATATTTGTTTGATTTTTAAAAAAGTATAAAAATTTTGAAGGATTGGTTCTTATCATTCCTAGCCTAAGTCAGGGCTTTTGTCTGTTTGATGATTTTGCTATAGCCATGTAGGTATGGTTCATCGTACTAAAAATTGATTTCCTAAAGTTTTAGGGTTTTCAATTAACTAGTTTTATGCATAAAAAAGCTTGAAAAAGAGATGAAGAATGCAAGCAATCAACAGTGTTCTTAAGACTTTAAATACTGTGCTTTCATTAAATATATGATTCAAAGTTCAAACATGTTAATCTCATGACAATGACAATTCAAAGAAAAAAGCTTTTCATATGAAGCATGCAAAATTGGAATGCCTCTATTGCCCTAGGTTCAAGCATCCTGTTTCACTTTCTCAATCAATCAAGATTAGCTACCCTACTTTGATCAATTATTGCACTTTTCTTTTTAAAGCCTCACATTTTTTCATGGAATGACCCATACACCAATATGGTAATCGCAAGCAATGGTGTTGTGATGGCCCTTTGAGTTTGATGGCTTCATAGGTTCAAAGTAAATAAGTGAAACCAACAGATCTTCAATGAATATGGAAAGTAACTCTGTGTATGATATCGGGGTCAGCTTCATAGGAGTCCTATTTGGCTGCCTCATTATCTTTTTTTATTGTTCTTTGGTCCCTTTGGTTGCTAGACGAGCCTGATTAAAGTCATGGGCATTGAGTTATGCATTGGAAATTATGCCTAAGGGTAAAAGTTTGAGTAAGGATTTGATGTGGTAGCATCCCAAGCTAGGTGAACCATTTAGCTTGTAATGTATAGGTGGTAGGGACTGGGTTTAGGGCAGGAGTCTAAGCCAACTTACAATCGGCTATCACTACTGATCGTATCCACTTTTCCTTTTTAGGTCATGGATTTCTTGATATCGATGCCAAGGGATGGTTAAGAGTTGACGGTAGGGCATCCTTGGTTAAAAGAACAGGTCAACCTATAATGACATGAGGCCATGATAATAAACCTCAAATATTAGCCAGAGTATGGAACCAGGAGGCTCTAGTGGGTTATCTCAAGTTTAGCAAATTAAACCTCTATCTTTGACATGGGAAAAAGTGATGATGACTTGCGGAGGTAATTTGTCTTTATTTTATTAAGTTTGAGATCATCCCTTTTAGTTCCAAGAATTTCCTTTTCGTTTCCATTACATCTTGCCTGACAACTCCAACAATTCCTTCTAAGGTACTAACACACATCTCTAATAGGTTTACTACTCTTTGACTCACTTAGCCAATTACAAATGATGATGCCCTTTTAGTGAAATCCTTTTTAGCATTAAAAACATTCATAGCTGCTCATACCAGTTTTGCAAACTATTCTTTCAATTCCTAAAAATCATTCCCTAATTCTTCTTGGATGCCTTTCGAAGTACTGACTCTTGTTTCTAGCTGATCCTTTATGTTACGCCCCTTTTGATGCAAACAACAGGTGGGTTCAATGTTATGTAATGATCAATGCACGAATATACAAAAGAATGATGACCAACAATAGAAAATATGACAAGGAAGGATGTTTATCTACACATGTGAGCCCTAAAATTGTATAAAGGTTATGGAAGGATGTATGCGTGTGTACATGCAAGTTAATGCAATGAGGATACGTAAGATGTGAGAAAACGACATGAACATGAGAAAATTGTCGCAAAAAACTATCTTTAATTTTGAAAAGAGTATGAGGAGTAATCATGAAATGCACCATGGCACGTCTTTATTGCACCTACCATGGTAATTTGGCTTTTGAGGGAAAAAAGGTCCATACGAGTAGATGAATTATGCCCTAAGGCTAGGCATTATGTTGTTTGTTCACCATTGGCCTAAATTGATTGTCTTTACATATTTAATGCAAGAAAATGATGCATGTGACAAAATCATCAAAGGCAATAAAATAATGAAAGAAGAAGGAATAATTAGTAAAAATGAAAGAATAAATCAGCAAGAATAAATCACAAGAATCACTTCAATAATAGGCATTACGATGCCTTAGGGTGAAAATAGAATGCCACGAGTGGTGTCGCTCACTCGCCAAAATCTAAATTGGTGTGGACAGCATAATAGCATGTATAGGTTGAAAGTGCTCCTATGATGTCTCATTAGGGTGGAAATTACATTTGAAATAGTGACAATTTTCTCGTCACTATCTAGTAAAGGCTAATTTCAAACTGTCAATCGGAAAGCATGGTGGCACATTCAATTTAAGTTTATCTGTAATAAGATGGCACAATGCCTCTTAGGATTATCGGTGATCTAGGCAATGATGTTTGCTCATCATCATCATCTAGTATTTGGCAAGCATTAAGCCATCGATCAGACGGCATTACGACTTACATGGGCGAGTTTTGTTCCTTAGGAGCCAAAATCGGGCCTTGAAAGGGATGCTAAGTGCAACATTTGAATGTTATCTCTTATGAAAGAAAAAAGGCATTAGCCATTGGTTGAATAGCATAAAAACATGCCCTGATAGTATTACTACATTGAATGACATGATCAAGGGTAGAAGAGAAGGCATTAGTGATGATGTTTGTTCATCGATTGTAGCAATACAATTGATTGTCTTATTCTTGTGGAACAAAGAAATGATAAAGAGGAGTAATAGGTAAGAAGTGTTTCCTCGATTGTCTTCTTCTTTCAGTCGATCTAGCATAACTTTACTATGGCCTGACATAGTTTGGCTCCCATATGGCTCCTCCATTTGACTATATAAGGTTAAATTAACTCTAAAAGGCTCCCAAATGGCTCCTCTATCCTGTAGGGACAACCAAAGCACCCCAATCCTAGGCCTATTGCAGGCTTAGCAAAATGAGTTCGATTCGAGTGGATGTATTTTGCTATGCCTATAGGGATAAAAAGGATACCATGAAAGCATTGGTATTCTACCCCTTAAAACAATTGCTAGTCCACAGGTAAAGAAGAAATACCACGAAGGACAATTAGCTCACTTTTACCAAATAAAGGTGTTACTCTCACCCCAAAAAAAGAATAACCAAGAGTCTAATGAGATATGAGTGCATGCTTGTCGCAACGTGGCCTGAATATGAATCATGACGAGCCCGACTTAAAATGACGAATGTATCGATTATTTCTATATAAATATCTATAAATATAATTATTTCCTTTTATTTTTAGGGGTCTATATCCTTATCCTGGGGACTGAGTTATCGAGATGAATCGCTCGCTTGACTTCTCTAAATAGTCGTTACGAAATGACCATTTATTTTGGAGTTGCCACCAATCTTATTTTAGCCAAGTGAGACTGGACACGTGCCGGAGTTTATATTTTCAAAGGATACAAAACCCATGAAAACAAACTCCAAGGTTTGCACTCATACCAGAAAAATGATGAAAGGGTCCGGGAGTCAATTACAATAACAAGGATCGACCTTCTCGTGATGCCCGGCAATCGATACCTTATTAATCACGTGTTAACCTAAATTTTAATTTTTATTTGGTTTCAATATTTGATATTTAATAATAATTCCCTTGATATTTTATTAAAGAAATTTATTATTCTGAGAAAGTCGGGTTTTTATGCTTTGGAAATCACAAAATTATTTGTACCTTCCTGAGGAACTAAGTGGACACAAATTCTCGGAAGAACCATGTGGAATACGAAAGGTTTTATTTTCCTAAAATTGAAAAATCCTGACTTCCTATTTGAAAATGATATCTCGCTATTTAAATAATCTATAAAATTCCTCATATATTCTAGCAGGAATCCTACATATTAATTTAATTAGGAGACATTGCCTTATTTATAAAAATAATTTTGTTATTGAAAAATACACACTCTGTGACCTAGAAATGACCTAACATGATGAATATATTCTCAATGTGTACTTTCAACATGAAAGTACCCCAGTATTCATATAAGATTTGGTTCTAATACAAAATTATGAAAATACCCGTAGTATACCTTTGCATGAAAGTATCCCGGCAACCCATAAAGGACTCGAAAATGATTGAAAAAGGGTGAACCAATCCTAAATATGCACTTTCAGCCTAAAAGCATCCAAATGCTTATCTCAGACTAGACTCGAACAAAAATTACAAAAATATCCTTAGGGTATACCTCCAATATGAAAATATCCTGGGAACCCTAATGGACCTTAAAATGATCTAGGACGGCTAAACTAATCCTTGAAATTCACCTTCAGCATAAAAGCATCTAATGAAAAAATTACCAAAATGCCTCTAGGGTATACATTTAACGTGAAAGTATCCCGATAATCCTAACAAGAGATAAAATGACGAGAACTGGATGAACCTATCCTAAATATGTACCTTTTACAAAAAGCATCCCAATTACTATCTAGGACTCAATTTTAGAAAAATTACCAAAATACCCTTAGAGAATACCTTCGACGTGAAAGTATCCTGATAATCCTAACGGACCTTAAAATAACCTTAGAAGGCTAAACCAATCTTAAAATATTCACCTTTTGCATAAAAGTATCTTGATGAGCAAAATTACTAAAATGCCCCTAGGGTATACCATCGACGTGAAAGTATCAAGGTAACCCTAATAGACCTTAAAATGACCTTGGAAGGCTAAACCCATCCTAAATATTCACCTTTGGCATAAAAGTATCTCGATAAGCAAAATTAAAAAAATGCCCTTCGAGTATACCTTCAACGTTAAAATATCCCGGTAACCCTAATGGACCTTAAAATGACCTTGGAAGGCTGAACCAATCCTAAATATTCACTTTTAGCATAAAAGCATCCGGTGAGCAAAATTACTAAAATGCTCTTAAGGTATACCTTCGACGTGAAAGTATCCAATTAACCCTAATGGACCTTAAAATGACCATAGAAGACTAAACCAATCCTAAAATACTAACCTTTAACATAAAAGCGTCTCGGTGAGTAAAATTAGCAAAATGCTCCTCAATTTTTATTACATTTTGTATCCTTCGAAAGATCAAACTAATACGAAAAGTTTTAAAAATTTTTATATCCCTACGGAAGGCCATAGAAATAATAGAAATTTGTAAACTAGTAAAATATCCATTTTGCCCCTTAAATATGAAAATTTGCTATTTAGTCCTTACACTTATCTAAATTTTCTTTTTAGTCCCTACATAATTAAATAACCTAAAAATTATAAAAATCATATGAAATTATGCATGAAAATACAGCCAATATATCAACAAAGATTTGGCTAAATATCTTGCCGTACAAAAATTTTTCTATAATTTACCAAGTAACCCTTAAACTTTTTAAAATTACATTTTGACCCTTATATGATAAAATACCATAATAAATTATTAAAAATCATCAAACTAGCAAAGAATCAACACAAAAATCGTGGCAACAATATGCAAAAAGGTTTGACCAAGCATTTTTGGCCATAAAACATAATTTCAATAATTTTAAATTTAGTCCCTTAACTTTCTAATATTTACAAAATGACCCATAAAGTATTAAAAAATACCTAAAACATGTTTACAAAAACACAAATCAGAAATCTTATGGCTTACAAAGCTCTCAACCAACCAAGCCTAATTATGATCAAACTTAAAACAAAGTAAAATCATAAATTAAATATAATATTATTCTAATCAACATATAAATATCACAATAACATGAAAAAAACATCACCATAAATACAACAAAATCAAAATCATAATAACAAGAATAATATTATATATATATATATATATATAAAGAAGATTTAGCAAAAAAATACAAAAAAAAATTAAAGCCACCACGTCTAGCCCTTCAACATGGATGAGAATCCATGAGCATTAACATGATTTTGGC
>JBBYHM010008425.1:0-11682 GCA_038381775.1 Adansonia rubrostipa
AAGCTTTTCTTATGATAATAAAAAATCAATGTCATTCATCCCAATAAGGAGAATGAGTTTATGGTGCCTCATCATGAAAAGAAAAGAGATTATTTTGTAAATCCACATTTGTCGCAATTGACGAATGAACTTTAACTCAAAAAAATGGTGGAAGGAGTAGCTTTTCTTATAAAAACAAAGCATCAATGTCATTTATCCCAATAAGTAGAATGAGTTTATGCTGCTCAATCGTGAAAAGAAAGGGTGATTATTATGTGATTCCATCCTTGTCCTAATTAGCAGATGAACTTAGATTCTAAAGAATGGTGGGAATAAAAGCTTTTTAAATGAAACCAAAGCATCAACATCATTAACCCCAATAAGGGGAATGAGTTTATGGTGCCTAATCATGAAAAAAAGAAAATTATTATGTGAATCCATGTTTATCCCAATTTATAAATGAACTTTAACTCTAAAAAATGACGGAAGGAGAAGCTTTTCTTATGAAACCAAAGCATCAATGTCATTTATCCTAATGAGGAGAATGAGTTTATAGCGCCCAATCATGAAAAGAAATGAGATTACTATGTGAATCCGTGTTTGTCCCAGTGGACAAATGAATCATAGCCCTAAAAAATGATGGAAAGATAAGCTTTTCTTATGAAACCAAAGCAGCAATGTCATTCCTCCCAATGAGGAGAATGAGTTTATGGCGCCCAATCATGAAAAGAAAGGAGATTATTATGTGAATCCATGTTTGTCCTAATTGACAAATAAACTTAACACTAAAAAATGACAAATAACCTAATGGAAAAAGAAGCTTTTCTCATGAAACCATAGTATCAATGCCATTTATCCCAGTAAGGAGAATGAGTTTATGGTGCCCAATCATGAAAAGAAAAGAGATTACTATGTGAATCCTTGTTTGTCCCAATTGACAAATGAACTTTAACTCTAAAAAATAATGAAAAGAGATGCTTTTCTTTTGAAACCAAAGCATCAATGTCATTTATCCTAACGAGGAGAATGAGTTTATGGTGCCCAATCATGAAAAGAAAGGAGATTATTATGTGAATCCGTGTTTGCCCCAACTGACAAATGAACTTTAACACTAAGAAATGATAGAAATAGAAGCTTTACTTATGAAACCAAAGATCAATATCATTTATCCCAACGAGGAGAATGAGTTTATGGTGCCTAATCATTAAAAGAAAAGAGATTACTATGTGAATCCATGTTTGTCCCAATTGATAAATGAATTTTAACTCTAAAAAATGTTGAAAAGAGAAGCTTTTCATATGAAATAAAAGCATCAATGTCATTTATCCCAAACAGCAGAATGAGTTAATGGCGCCTAATCATGAAAAGAAAAAAGATTACTATGTGAATCCGTGTTTGTCCCAATCGACAAATGAACATTAACTCTAGAAAATGATGAAAAGAGGAGCTTTTCTTATGAAACTAAAGCATCAATGTCATTCATCCTAATGAGAAGAATGAGTTTATGTTGCCCAATCGTGAAAAGAAAAGAGATTTTTTATGAATTCGTGTCTGTCCTAATTGATAAGTGAACTTTAACACTAAAAATGATGAAAGGAGAAGCTTTTCTTATGAAGCCAAAGCATCAATGTCATTTATCCCAATGAGTAGAATGAGTTTATGGTGCCCAATCATGAAAAGAAAGGTGATTATCATGTGATTCCATCTTTGTCCAAATTGACAGATGAATTTTAACTCTAAAGAATTATGGAAGGAGAAGCTTTTTTTATGAAACCAAAGCATCAATGTCATTCATCCGAATAAGGAGGATGAGTTTAGGGTGCCCAGTCATGAAAACAAAGGAGACTATTATGTGAATCTGTGTTCGTCTTAATTGATAAATAAACTTTAACACTAAAAAATGATGAAAATATTAGCTTGTCTTATGAAACCAAAAGATCAATGCCATTTATCCTAATGTGGAGAACGAGTTTATGGTGTCCAATCATGGAATGAAAGGAGATTACTATGTGAATCCGTGTTTGCCCCAATTAAGAAATGAACTTTAACACTAAAAAATAATGGAAAGAGAAGGTCTTCTTGTGAAACCAAAGCGCCAATGCCATCTTTCGCAATGAGTAGAATGAGTTTATGGTGCCCAATCATTAAAAGAAGTGAGATTACTATATGAATCTTGCTTGTCTCAATTGGCAAATGCACTTTAATTCTAAAAAATGGTAGAAGGAGAAGCTTTTCTTGTGAAACCAAAGCTCAATGTCATTCATCCCAATGAGTAGAACTTCATGAAAGGGTGATTATTATGTGATCCCATCTTTGTCCTAATTGACAGATGAATTTTGATTCAAAAAAATGGTAGGAAGAAAAGCTTTTTAAATGAAACCAATGCATCAATGTCATTTATCCCAATGAGCAGAATGAGTTAATGGCGCCCAATCATGAAAAGAAAAGAGATTATTATGTGAACCTGCATCTATCCCAATTGACAAATGGACTTTAACATTAAAAAATGATGGAAAGAGAAGCTTTTCCTATGAAACCAAAGCATCAATGTCATTTGCCCCAATGAGGAAAATGAGTTTATGGTGCCCAATCATGAAAATAAAGGAGACTATTATGTGAATCCATGTTCTTCCCAAGTGAGAAATGAATTTTAACACTAAAAAAATGATGGAAAGAGAAACTTTTCTTATGAAACTAAAGCATCAAAGCCTTTTATCCCAATAAGGAGAATGAGTTTATAGTGCTCAATCATGAAAAGAAAGGAGGTTGCTATCTGAATTCGTGTTTACCCCAATTGGCAAATATACTTTAACTCTAAAAAATGATGGAAGAAGAAGCTTTTCGTATGAAACCAAAGCATCTATTTCGTTTATCCTAATAAGGAGAATGAGTTTATGGTGCCCAATCATGAAAACAAAGGAGATTATTATGTGAATCTACGTTCATCCCAATTGATAAATAAACTTTAACTCTAAAAAATGATGGAAAAAAAGATTTTCTTATGAAACCAAAGCATCAATACTATTTATCCGAATAAATAGAATGAGTTTATGGTGCCCAATCATGAAAAGAGAGGAGATTACTATGTGAATCCGTGTCTATCCCAATGACAAATTAATTTTAACATAAAAAATGATGGAAATATAAGCTTTTCTTGTGAAACCAAAGCATCAATTTCATCTATCCAATAAGTGGAACGAGTTTATGGTGCCTAGTCATGAAAAGAAAGGAGATTATTATGCGAATCCTTAATTGTCCCAGTTAACAAATAAACATTAACACTAAAAAAATGATGGAAAGAGAAGTTTTTCTTATGAAACCAAAGCATCAATGTCATTTATCTCAATTAGCAAGATGAGTGAATGGCACCCAATCATGAAGAGAAAAGAGATTACTATGTGAATTTGCATTTGACCTAATTGATAAATGGACTTTAACCATAAAAAATGATGGAAAGAGAAACTTTTCTTATGAAACCAAAGCATCAAAGCCTTTTATCCTAATGAGGAGAATGAGTTTATGGTGCCCAATCATAAAAAGAAAGGATATTACTATATGAATTCGTGTTTGTCCCAATTGGTAAATAAACTTTAACTCTAAAAAATGATGGAAGAGAAGCTTTTCCTATGAAACCAAAGCATCTATGCCATTCATCCTAATAAGGAAAATGAGTTTATGGTGCCCAATCATGAAAACAAAGGAGATTACTATATGAATCTATGTTCATCCTAATTGACAAATAAACTTTAACTCTAAAAAAGGATGGAAAAAGAAGATTTTCTTATGAAACCAAACCATCAATGCCATTTATCCCAATAAGTAGAATGAATTTATGAGGCCCAATCATGAAAAGAGAAGAGATTACTATGTGAATCCATGTTTGCACCAATAACAAATGAATTTTAACACTAAAAATGATGGAAATAGAAGCTTTTCTTGTGAAACCATAGCATCAATTTCATTTATCCCAATAAGTGGAATGAGTTTATAGTGCCCAGTCATAAAAAGAAAGAAGATTATTATGTGAATCCTTAATTGTCCCAATTGACAAATAAACTTTAACACTAAAAAAATGATGGAAAGAGAAGCTTTTCTTATGAAACCAAAGCATCAATGTCATTTATCTTAATTAACAAAATGAGTTAATGGCACCCAATCATGAAAAGAAAAGAGATTGCTATGTGAATTCACATTTGCCATAATTGACAAAATAATGGAAAGAGAAGCTTTTTATATGAAACCAAAGCATCAATGTCATTTATCTCAATAATGAGAATGAGTTTATGGTGCCCAATCACGAAAAGGAAGAAGATTACTAGTGAATCCATGTGGCTCAATTGATAAATAAATTTTAACGCTATAAAATGATGGAAGGAAAATCTTTTCTTATGAAACCAAAGCATCAATGCCATTCGTCCCAATGAGGGGAATGAGTTTATGGTGCTAATCATGAAAATGAAGGATATTATTATATGAATCCATGTTCATCCTAATTGAGAAATAAAATTTAACACTAAAAAATGATGGAAAGAGAAGCTTTTCTTATGAATCCAAAGCATCAATGCCTTTTATCCTAATGAGGAGAATGAGTTTATAGTGCCTAATCATGAAAAGAAAGGAGAGTATTATATGAATCTGTGTTTGTCCCACTTAACAAATGAACTTTAGCTCTAGAAAATGATGGAAAGAGAATGTTTTCTTATAGAACCAAAGCATTAATGTCATTCATCCCAATAAAGAGAATGAGTTTATGATACCCAATCATGAAAATAAAGGGGATTATTTTGTGAATCCATGTCCATCATAATTGACAAATGAACTTTAACACTAAAAAATGATGGGTAAAGAATCCTTTCCTATGATATGAAAACATCAATCTTATTTATCCCAATAAGGAGAATGAGTTTATAGTGCCTAATAATGAAAAGAAAGGAGATTCTTATGTGAATTCATGTTTGTCCTAATTGGCAAATTAACTTTAACTCTAAAAAATGATGGGAAGAGAAGCTTTTCTTCCGAAACCAAAGCATCAATGTCATTCGTCCCAATGATGAGAATGAGTTTACGGTGCCTAATCAGGAAAACAATTGATGAATGAACTTTAACAAATTGACGAATAAGATTATTATGTGAATCTGTGTTTATCCCAATTGATGAATGAACTTTAACACAAAAAATGATGGAAAGAGAAGCTTTTCTTATGAAACTAAAGCATCAATGCCATTTATCCTAGTAAAGAGAATGAGTTTATGGTGCCCAATCATGAACAAAAAGGAGATTACTATATGAAACCATGTTTGCCCTAATTGACACATGAACTTTAGCTCTAAAAAATGATGGAAAGAAAAGGTTTTTTTATGAAACCAAAGCACCAATGTCATTTATCCCAATGAGAAGAATGAGTTTATGGTGCCTAATCATGAAAACAAAGGAAATTATTATGTGAATCTGTGTTCATCCTAACTGATGAATGAACTTTAAAACTAAAAAGTGATGGAAAGAGAAGCATTTCTTATAAAACCAAAGCATCAATGCCATTTATCCCAATACGGAGAATGAGCTTATGGTGCCCAATCATGAAAAGAAAGGAGATTACTATGTGAATCTGTATTTGTCCCAATTGACGAATGAACTTTAACACTAAAAAATGATGGAAAGAGGGACATTTCTTATGAAACCAAAGCGTTAATGCCATTTATCCCAATGAGGAGAATGAGTTTATGATGCCTAATCATGAAAAGAAAAGAGATTACTATGTGAATTCGCGTTTGTCCATTTTGATAAATGAACTTTAATTCTAAAAAATGATGGAAAGAGAAGCTTTTCTTGCAAAACCAAACCATCAACATTGTTTACCCCAATAAGTGGAACAAATTTATGGCACCCAATCATTAAAAGAAAAGATGATTATTATGTGACTCCGTCTTTATCCTAATTGACAGATGAACTTTGATTCTAAAAAATGGTGGGAACAAAAGCTTTTTAAATGAAATTAATGCATCGATGAAATTTATCCCAATGCAAGGAATGAGTTTATGGTGCCTAATCATGAAAAGAAAGGAGATTATTATTGAATCCATGGTTGTCCTAATTGACAAATTAACTTTTAACTCTAAAAAATGAAGGAAAGAGAAGCTTTTCTTTTGAAACTAAAGCATCAATGTCCTTCATCCTAATGAAGAGAATGAGTTTATGATGCCCAATCATAAAAACAAAGGAGATTATTATGTGAATCCGTGTCGTCCCTATTGGCAAATGAACTTTAACTCTAAAAAAGATTAGAAAGAAAAGGTTTTCCTATGAAATCAAAGTATCAATGTCATTTATCCTAATAAGGAGAATGAGTTTATAGCGCCTAATCATTAAAAGAAAGGAGATTACTATGTGAATCCATGTTTGTCCCAATTGGCAAATGAACTTTAACTCTAAAAAATGATGTGAAGAGAAGCTTCTCTTATGAGACCAAAGCATAAATGACCCCAATGAGGAGAATGAGTTTATGGTACCTAATAACGAAAAAAAAGGAGATTCTTATGTGAATTCATGTTTGTCCTAATTGACAAATGAACCTTAACTCTAAAAAATAATGAGAAGAAAAGCTTTTTTCTAAAACGAAAGCATCAATGCCATTCATCCCAATGAGAAGAATGAGTTCATGGTGCCCAATTATGAAAACAAAAGAGATTTTTATGTGAATCCGTGTTTATCCCAATTGACGAATGAACTTTAACACTAAGAAATGATGGAAAGAGAAGCTTTTCTTATGAAACCAAAGCATCAATGCCATTTATCATAATGAGTAAAATGAGTTTATGGTGCCCAATCACGAAAAGAAAGGAGATTACTATGTCAAACCATGTTTGTCCCAATTGATAAATGAACTTTAATGCTAAAAATGATAGAAAGAAAAGCTTTTCTTATGAAACCAAAGCATCAATGCCATTTATCATAATAAGTAGAATGAGTTTATGGTGCCCAATCATGAAATAAAAGGAGATTACTATATGAATCCATGTTTGTCCCAATTGGCAATGAACTTTATTTCTAAAATATGGAGAAAAGAGAAGCTTTTCTTGTGAAACCAAAGTGTCAATGTCATTTATCCTAATAAGTAGAATGACTTTATGGCACCCAATCATGAAAAGAAAGAGGATGAACTTTTATTCTAAAAAATGGTGGGAACAAAAGCTTTTAAAATGAAACCAGTGCATCAACATCATTTATCCCAATGTAAGAAATAAGTTTATGGTGCCCAATAATGGAAAGAAAGGAGATTATTTTGTGAATCCATGTTCGTCCCGAATCATAAATGAACTTTAACTCTAAAAATGATGGAAAGAGAAGCTTTTCTTATGAAACCAAAGCATCAATGTCATTTATCCCAATGAGGAGAATGAGTTTATGGTGCCAATCACGAATAAAAAGGAGATTATTATGCTAATCTATGTTTGTCCAAATTGACAAATGAACTTCAACACTAAAAAAAATGGAAAAAAAAGCTTTTCTTATGAAACCAAAGCATCAATGTCATTTATCCCAGTGAGTAGAACGAGTTTATGGTCAAGCTAGTTAAAGAAAGAGTATCCTGGTTACCCAATCATGAAAGAAAAGGTGATTATTATGTGATTTCATCCTTGCCCTAATTGACAGATAAACTTTGATTCTAAAAATGGTGGGAACAAAAGCTTTTTAAACGAAACCAATGCATCGATGTCATTTATCCCAATCCAAGGAATGGGTATGTGGTGCCTAATCATGAAAAGAAAAGAGATTATTATGTGAATCCGTGTTTGTCCCAATTGATAAAAAAACTTCAACTCTAAAAAATGATGGAAATAGATGCTTTTATTATGAAACCAAAGCATCAATGTCATTTATCCCAATGAGGAGAATGAGTTTATGGTGCCTACTCATGAAAGGAAAGGAGATTACTATGTGAATCTGTGTTTGTCCCAATTGACAAATGAACTTTAACTTTAAAAATTGATGGAAAGAGAAGCTTTTCTTATGAAATAAAAACATCAATGTGAATCGTCCTAATAAGGTCAATCAGTTTATGGTGCCTAATCATGAAAACAAAGGAGATTATAATGTGAATCTGTGTTCGTCCTAATTGACAAATAAAATTTAACATAAAAAAATGATGAAAAGAAAAGCTTTTCGTATGAAACCAAAGCATCAATGCCATTTACCCTAATGAGGAGAATAAGTTTATGGTGCCCAATCATGAAAAGAAAGGAGATTACTGTGTGAATTCGTGTTCATCCTAATTGACAAATGGACTTTAACACTAAAAAATGGTGGAAAGAGAAACCTTTCTTATGAAACCAAAGCATTAGTGCCATTGATCCTAATGAGGAGAATGAGTTTATCGTGCCTAATCATGAAAAGAAAGAAGATTACTATGCGAATCCATGTTCGTCCCAATTGATAAATGAACTTTAACATAAAAAAATGATGGAAAGAAAAGCCTTTCTTATAAAACCAAAGCATCAATGCCATTGATCCCAATGAGGAGAATGAGTTTATGGTGCCTAATCATAAAAAAAAAGAGATTACAATATGAATCAGTGTTTATCCCAATTGACAAATGGACTTTAATTCTAAAAAATGGTGGAAAGATAAGCTTTTCTTATGAAACCAAAGCGTTAATGTCATTTATCCCAATAAGTAGAACGAGTTTATAGTGCTTAATCATGAAAAGAAAGGATGATTATTATGTTATTCCCTCTTTGTCCTAATTGACAGATGAACTTTGATTCTAAAAAATGGTGGGAACAAAAGCTTTTTAAATGAAACCAATGCATCAATGTCATTTATCCCAACGCAGGAAATGAGTTTATGGTGCCTAGTCATGAAAAGAAAAGAGATTATTATGTGAATCCGTGTTTATCCCAATTGATAAATGAACTTTAACTCTAAAAAATGATGGAAAGAGAACTTTTCTTATAAAACCAAGGAATTAATGTTATTCATTCTAATGAAGAGAATGAGTTTATGGTGCCCAATCATAAAAAGAAAGGGGATTACTATGTGAATCCATGTTTGTCCAAATTAATAAATGAACTTTAACTCTAAAAAATGATGGAAAGAGTGCCACAACGTGCCTCAGGTTTGATCTTCGCTAATTTGTGGATGCATATGACTTAAAATTATTTTTCTGACTTGGGAGTGTCTTCTTAACCCAGACTTTTCCTTTACAAAATGATGAGAATGAGAAAGTACTGATTCTTGACTTATGCACGGTGAAGGGGACCATAAGATGAATTGCTTATCTTATTGGTCTCGGATGACCATCACGAAATGGCCAATGTTTGGAATCGCCATCGATCATTTCAGCCTAGGCTTGACTGGATGCCTCTTGAAACCTATGTTTTGAGTTATGAAACTCAAAACATCGATCCTATGGTCTAAATTGTATAAAGATTCGTCGTTTGGGTTCAGGAGTTGGTTACACACATTAAGGTCAAACCACTTTGCGATGCCTGAAATCGATACCTTACTAGCTATATTTTTTCTCAGTTTTGATTCGTTCGATCTTACCTTATCACTATCTCGATACAACCCTCTTTTAATACATGAATCTTATAGAAATACAAATCCAAGTTTTGATAAAAAAGATTTAATCTTATATATACCCCGAAGAGATACGGAATAAATAGATTTTTTAATAAAAATAACTCTGGATTTTACTTTGAAAAACGAAATATTCCACTTTAGGCACTGGGGAGATACCCACGAGGAATATTACCCTTAGTTTTATTTGAAATGATTGGAAAACATGAATGCAAATAATCATTACAAAGAAATCATGTTATTAAGGCAATAAATGAAGTAACATAATATGGATCATTCAATGCAATGATAAAGAAAATGGATGGACTATTGGTATTTATCTCGCAATTAGCATCGATTATTTAGGAATAATTGAATTAACAATTTTCGAGATGCATCTAGGTTTCTTGATTAAATAAGGTTTGTTTGACATATTCATGGAAGTCTGAGAAAGAGAAAAATTTAATTGTAATTGAAGGACAGGGTTAGAGTATCCCCTTAGAAAGATGAGGTTAGAGTATCCCTATGGATGACAAATAATTTTAACGAAGGAAGACATTTTAAAGGCTGATAATTTTGAATAACGGGGTTAGAGTATCCCCTCAAAAAGTTAGGGTTAGAGTATCCCTATGGATGACAAATAATTTGACAAAGGAAGATTTTTTCTTTAGAACTTGACAAATTTGAAGAACGGGGTTGGAGTGTCCCCAAAAGTAGCATATCTTACGCTTCTTTAAAGAAGTCAAGTTGGAAAAATTAAGTTGACAAAATGTTGTGATTTAGAAGATGGGTGGGCATTTTGGCAACTTTTGGTGGAAGAAATTATTATGAATAAGGATGGTAAAGATGTCAATATGTTTGTGCTTTGATACGAGCCTATGGGAGGTCAAAGCATATTTTTTAGGTTAATCTAGGTGATACGATGACATTCGAATGTCTCGAGATGAAATTCGGGAAAATAACTTAATTTTGACCATGATTGAAACAGTAGATAGCATCATGTGATCCCACTTTCCAAATTTATTCTAAATTTGTTTGAAGGCTTTAGAGGGTGGACAAGATACCATTAGAAAGGTAACTCAAAGATGATCAATCTAAAAATATTCTTCATATCCCTAAAAGTCACTTTTTGGGGGAATAAATTTTCATGTTTAGATTAATTTTGCTATAGGCAGAGCATACGAGGGACAAGGTATGTCAAAATTTGAAAAATTATTTGGGACTCATTTGGTATCAAAAAATTGCAAATAATAATTTTTCAAAAAGGGAATTTCATGAACATTTTAGGAAAAATGCTGGATGGATTTGAAAAAATAGTTTACTAGGTTTAAAGGGCCCAAACATAATGCACTTTGTTCACTTTAGGGATTCTAGACAGTCTGGGTTCGAAAAGTCATAACTCTTTCATCTAGACTAATCTAGGGGTGAACAAGACCTCATTCTAAAGATATTTTGACACACTTTTAGAGAAAAATATTATAAAATTCATGAAAAATCATTTGGGATTTTAAAGTGACTTTTTAATTTGTAATAGTGTTGCTGCCAGCAGGGGATAAAGTAAAGTAGAGGATATTTCTTATTTTCTTTATGTTTACGAGTCCATGTAGACACCTTATTTTGTCCGGGCTAATTTTTTTTAGCCACCAAGCTAATTTTCCATGGTCCAAGTATTTTTGACTTATCCACCATTGATCAAAAAACTCGATTTTAACTCATTTCTTTGTATAAAAAAAAAGATGAAAACCCACGTCAAATTATGGATTTGGACTCTTGAATTAATCAAAACATTTTTTTGAAGTCTAAATTAGGTAAAAAAAGGTCAATGTCACATGATCACCCTACTTCCTAGTTTGATGACTAAGATCACCATCAGCCACCCTGTTTGCTGGAAAATCATTGTAGCATTTAAACCAACCACCCTATGTCCATCATAATGGCAGCAAGTTGCTCCCTACAGCAAGTCTATAGCCTCCAAGCTGACACTACTTTGTCCCCCTTGAGAAATGACCAAAAACACCTCCAATTTGGCTCTAAAATTCTCGTATAGATAGACCACTTCTATCTCAGGTAAAAAAGGTTAGATTCCAGCTCATTTTCAGCTTCCAAAACACATTCCTACACCAAGAAAACCAAATCCCGTAGCTCTTC
>JBBYHM010008445.1:0-11679 GCA_038381775.1 Adansonia rubrostipa
AGAGGAAAAAAAGATAAAATTTTGTATATTCATATTTGTGCTAATCTTTTCGCAGGTCCAAAATATTATAAATTTTTATTTTATAAATTTTTATGTGTAAATAATTTTTTTATGTATATTTTAACACATTCATTTATTTGTGGTAAGCTTTTGTTATTTTTCGTGCATTTATTATTTTCTATGTTAGTTTCATATTATATCTTAATTCATCTTATATTTTATGTAATTTGTCATAATAATTCAATTTTAATCATAAGTTCATTTACTTAAAAATTAGATTATTACACCAGCCATACATTTGTATAAATATTATGTACAATTTTTTTTATTAAAAAAAAGCCTAAGAAGAGAGACAAAAAAGGACAAAGGAAAAATAAAAGAAAAATTTTTGTATTCTTATTCATGCTAATCTTTTTTATGTCCTAAAATTATTTTAAATTTGTGTAAATTTGTATATATTAATAATTCATTTTATAGTATATCTTAACACGTTCATGTATTTGTAGTGTGTTCATTTTATTTTTATATCAATCATATTTTAATTATTTTTATATTATTGTTGCATCATATATTATTTAATCTTATATGTTACATAATTTATCATAATAATTTAATTTTAACATAAATTAATTTACTTAAAATTAAATTAAGTGCCGCCAAATAAAATAATAGTTCATAAAAGTTTAGGCTGTCCAAATCGTGAGGCATTAAGTTTACTTGAAACTTCCTCAATGTACAACCGAAAGTGTTGTGATGAACTATGTAAAAAGTTTGTCTTAATTTTCTTTTTTCACTCAAATGCAAAATTTGAAAAGTATGCTCTCACTTATCGATTTAATACATTTGTTTACACATATGTGATTGTTTACTATCATCTTTTTAATTTCTTCTCGATTTTAATCCTTTATATTTTTAACTTTTAAGAGGAAGCTGCCTCATAGAAAGGCAGCTTCCCTTTTCATTTTTCATTTTTTAATAATTATATTATAAAAAATTTAAAAATAAATCTATTAATTTAATTAAAAAGAAATAAAAAATATTTTTTATATTTTCAAATAGAAGTATTTATTGACCTAATTGGGTTGGTCCACAACTATAAAAAATTTTAGATTTATTGTCTAGAATTGAATAAGGCTTGATCTAAATAGGCTCAAAAGTCCAAATTATTATTTAAAAATTTATAAACATTTAAAAATATTTTTATTTGAATATTTTTATATTATTATAATTAAATTTAAATAAAAAGTAATTAAAATTTCTAGTTAAATTTAAAATTAAAAAGAACTTAAAAAATTAAAATATAATTTTACATTTTCAAGTGGAGTTGTCCATGAGTAGGACTGGATCAATCTATAGCTTGAAACAATTTTAGATTTCTTATCCAGGCCTGAATAAGGCCTTACCAGGCACCAAAACCTAAATTACTACTTGAATATTAATAAAAATTCAAAAATATTTTTATATCAATATTTAAATTTTTCTATAATTAAATTTAAATAAAAAATATTTTTTATTATTAATAGTAATATGGGTCGGGCTAGCACGCCCCCATCTCAAATTAAGAAAACTTATGTCGAAGGCCAGGGCCATGGACATAGGTTTTATTAATACATCCCAAGCCTCCAACATAAGTTTTCTTAATTTAAGTTTGGTTAGGCTAGCCTGATTTATATTATTATTACTAATAAAAATATTTTTATTTCAATTTAATTATAAAAATATTTTTGAATTTTTCATTACTATTTAAAGAAAAAAGTCTATTTTCACCCCGACTTTGGTCCAGTGATAAAAAAAATCCCACGTTGACACTTATATCCCCTTAAGTTTATTCTGTCTATTACAAGGTTCAACTATTATTTTTTTAAGCAAATAACTATTATACCCTTATTTTTTTACTTTATTTTCTTCTTTTCTTTCCTTTCTCTAGCTTTCTTTACTCTGTCCCTTCTTTTTTTATGTTCTTTGGCTCACTCCTTTAATCTCCTCCATTGATGATTGGATCGATGTTCAAAATAGACTTGGCCTTTTCATGTTCTAGCCTCAGTCTTCAACGTTTTGATTATCAAATTGAGCCCCATAGTAAGAGAGAGAGAGTTCAAAAAGCTCCAAAAACTTTTTTAATGGATGCTTTGATCTAAGCCACTTTCAGTTTTGAAGAAATCTCATAGAAAACGAGCCAATCCCTATGTAATCCAATTTTATAATCTTTCATTTTATATAACTAAAATTGATCACTTTGCAGTGATTTTTTAATGCCTTTTTTTTCTTCCCTAATTTAATACATTATAAGATCTTCGTTTTTCTATCTATGGGTTTTGATCACTGTGTGCTGAAAACTGTTTTGTCCCTTTAATTTTATTGTGAAAATTTTGGTTCCTTTTGTTACATAAAAGCAAACTCCATATTAAAGTTTCTATTTTTTTATTCAATGAAAAAGAGTGGGTTCAGTGGGTTAAAATTGGGATCCAGATTGGATTTCTTAAGTTTTTTTTGGGGGGTATTGTTTTTACCTGTTATGTTTAATTACTCTTTTTTTTTTTTTGTTAAACTAATTTTTGTTTTAATCTTTAAAATTCCTCATTAATTTTTGTTCTAAATTTCCATAATTGCTATAAGATGATACAACGAACTTGTTTTCTTCATGTTTTGTTACTTTTTTAATTTTATGTTTTATTTTAAATATGTTGGTTATTGATTTTGGAAAAATTGACACTCTGTGCCAACAGAGTATAAGTTCAGATGGCAAACATGTTAGTAATAGATTCTTTAACGTCACAGGTTTAGGAAAGTTTAAATGCATAATATCCATTTAAAATGAGTTAGTTAGTTAAGCGTTAAAAGTTATAAATATCTTAACTTAAATTCGAATTGACTTAAATGAGATAATTCAAACCCAAGAATGTTGAATGTAAAATGATAAATATCCAACTTAGCTCAATTTAAAGTAACCTGAAATCAAAATGATCTAACATTTTATGAGGATCTGAACCTTGTTAACCCGACATAACCCCAATTAAGTCAAAATCAAAAATCAAACCAAAACATTTTTCAAAACAAAATTAATTTATAACCATAAAGCATTTAATGAAACAAAACCAACTACTACAAATAAATATTACAGTGTTTAATTGTTTATCCAATGACTAATAGCAGTTTATGAATATTATTAATGGAGCATGACTTTGTAGGCATTAAAAAATAAGAAACTTTTAGCGACAAGTTAAGAGGACAATTGAGAAAAATATTCACTCTATCTTATATTTAGTAGTATTTGGGATGAATATGTCCCTAGTTTAACAATATTGAGGATGAATGCCATCTCCAAAACTTTTTGAAGATATAGCTTTTAAGGATGATTGTTAAGGACGATTTTCATCCTTAAAACATTTAGAATTGTCCCTAAAACTTTTAAGGATGATTTTTTATTTTCTGGAGACAATTATTGATCATCTTGAATTCTTCTAATTATGTGGTGGGGGAAAAAAAATCCTTATTAAACACTTTAATGATAATACTTTAGTATAGAAGATACATGATTTCTTCTATCATAATTTCAAAAACTTATGCACAAAATGCTCTTTTTAGTTTCATGGAATCATACCAGATGATCAATCTATTTTTTCTATAGTCAAAATAATATGTACTAGCTATGAAAATATTTATGAAAATTAAAATGTAGTACAATAACTTCGACACACTAATATTATCATCATATTTTTGGCCATTTATAATTGAAGATATTCGGAGTCTCTTTTTGTATATTATATGGATGATTTGATCTATAGAAAAATGAATTTTTTAATTGTTTTTCTTTGATTAAGAAGCTACATATAATCAACTTCAACTCAAGACAACTATTTGATTTAAGCTCCATTCAGATGAGTGGTAAGTTTAAAAATAACGATGGTTTTGAGCATGGATGAAAAAAGGAAACCGGACCGACTGGTTCAATTAGGAAATAACAAGTCCAACAGTTTGTAATTATATAAAGATTTGGAGAACCACTCATAACCAATAAAAACTGAGAATTAAAAATCGAAAAAACTAAGAAAATACATTTGAATTGGAATTAACGTATATATATTATCTTTGGGCTTCTTTAACCCAAACCCAATTTTATTTTAACCTATTTTCAAACCCAAATTTCTTTAACAAAAGCGGCCCAAAAGTAAACCCATTTTTTAACCCAACAAAGCTGTGAATTTAAAACAAAATCTAACCCATATTTCTTATATCATTTAAGGTTATTTATTATTTATTTTTTTAAGTCCAAAACTTCTATTTTACTTATATATTTTTTTTTATTTTTGAAATTTTTCAAATTTGCCCTTTTTCAAAATTTTCCTTATTTTTGATATTTTGATTTTTCTTAATTATTTTGATTTTTAAATTTTTTTAATAACTTGGAATAGTTGAACTGCTCGGTTGAATCAAGAACTGAAAGTTCAATCGATGCAACTTCCAATTTAGTTTTTTCAACATTAGTTGTGAGATTAATTACTATAGCAATAAAATTGATCATTGAAACAATAAATTAAAATTAATAGTTGAATATGTATTTAGATGTAAAAACAACAATGATAGTAAGGTGAATTGTATAGTGAAGAGAAAATAACCTTGAAGAACATTAGATTAAAATTTATATATAATAAAAATTTAAATTATTTAAGAGTTATAAAATTGATAAATGATTAAAAATTATTAAAACTTATTTATTTCAAATAATATTTTTGTTGATAAATAATTTAAAATTAATATGCTAATAATTTAATATTTGTTGTATTTTCTTTTTTTTTAATGTAGTTACCCATTTTCAATTAACTTATATTAATTATATAATAATAAAATATATATTTGATATGTTTATTGTGTAATAATAAACCATTCCTTATATTAAATTAATAAAATTTATTTCATAATTTAAAAGAAAATTAAAATTAAGAAAAGAATGAAAGGACAAAAAATGAAAAAAAAAAAGAATTGGGACATTTTGGAAAAAAAAATGATGCAGGGAGTTATTTCTCTCTAGACCTTAAAGGTGCGGTGAAGACCGGCGGTGCATGCTTTTGAATCGATGTTTTAATTGACATGCTTTACGGCAAGATTGTCAGACTTGGCCACGACAACTCATTCATTGGTCGGCAAAGACCGTGTCGGCGTTTTAATTAAGCTTTTGAATCGATGTGTCTTTCCATGCGTGCATGTATTCGTAAAGGTAAAAGTTTGGTATAAGTTTTGATATTATAGCGACGCAACATTTAATAAACGCACAAATAACATGTATAATAAAGATAATATAGTATATTTAATATAATTAATAAAATATGTATTATATTTTTAATTTGATATATTTAATAATTTATATTATATTTATACTTATATAATTAAAAAAATATACAGAGCATAACATTAAATTCAGTCAAAACTTAGCCACCTTCTTATTATTTTGTTGCCATCGCTTAAAAAGCATAACAAGATGACACAAGATCTACTCGAATGGATAATAAAATTAAACTCAATGAGATTGAAAATAGTGATTGTTGAGATATTAATTATTAGTATAGTAAGATCAAAATAAGTTATGATTATGGATTTAGATGCAAGAGTAATGGCAATGATAAAAACATTATGAAGAAAAGAGAAAATGATCATAGGGACATTAGATTAAATTTATTTACAATAAAAATTTTAGTTTGTTTGACATTATGAAATTAACAAAAAATAAAAAATACGAAATTTTTTATGTCAAATATTAGTTTTGTTAATAAATAATAGTTTTATTAATAAATAATTAATAATAAATTGATAATATATCGAATAATAATTTTATTTTTAATTAACTCATATTCATTATATATTAAATTTATATATTTATTAGTTTACTATATAGTAATAACATTGATTTACTATATTAAATAAACAAATTAAACCATAATTCTTAAATAAAAATTCAAAATAACAAACAAAATAAAAAAGAAGGCTAAATTGACTATAGTCACAAGGGTAAAAGAGAAAAAAACATTACATTAGGACAAGTAATAAATTTTGTCACTGTTTTCTATTTCATCATTTTTTTTAAATAAAATAATTGAATTGAAATATTTCACAAAAAAAAACTTATACTATATGATTTTATTGAATAAGCTTTTCGTACTTTTATTATATTTAAATAAAATTTTAACATTTAATTGACACTTATGTAAATTTTTATTTTAATTTATATCTAAATAAAACTTCAACTTTTTATTTATACTTAAAAAAACTTTTGATATAATTTAACCTTTTATTTCAAATAAAAATTTATTTAAATACAATTAAAAATGACGAAAATAAAAATATAAAAACTTATTTAAGCATTTAGTTCAATTGTTTATAAATATTCCCTTTACTTTGAGAAACAAAGTTTGAATTATCCATTTTCAAAATAAACTAATTTATAATTTTTGGGGGAATACCATTTATAAATGCATTTAAGCATTTAGTCGTCTGCCTTTATACTTTTTTAAATGTGATCATAATTTATCACTGATAACAACCTTTTAATTTATCACTTTACTCCAATTTAATTAAAAAATAATAAAAAGTTGATAATAAAGGTATTATAAAAATTTATAAAATATTATTTTATAAAGATTTTATTTTTTTACTATTTATATTTAATTAAAAAATACTATAAGCATGCCAAGCCATTAAGTGGGCAGAAAAAAATGAGTACGAGATGAAAATGTGAAAATATGTTTTAGTGAATGACTTTATAAATATATTGATATTTTATTAAAGAAAATTATTTTATATTGCTAATAAAATCAAAATATTTCACAAGTAATAAAATAACATATAGTTTTTCATTTTTAAATTAATTGTAAAGATTTTCAATTTCATTGAAAGTGTATTAAATAATTATCTTTTTTTAAATATAAATTATATTACTAACCCTTATATTATTATAATTTTTATTTAACGTATGAAAACTATATAAATCTATAAATCTAACTATTACTTTAATTAAATTATAAAATAAATTCATTAATTAAATTAATTTCACGTCAACTTGAATTCTTTATGCCAACTTTATCCCTACTTGAATAAATGTTCTTTCTTGACCAATAAAGTGAATTTTCTAGGATATATCATCACCGCTGAAAATGTCTAAGTTGACCCGGGCAAGATTGAGGCTATCAACAGTTGGCCCATTCCAGGATCTACCCAAGACGTTTGAAGCTTCCATGGATTAGCTTCTTTCTACAGGAGATTTATTAGGAATTTTAGCTTTATTGCCGCACCACTTACATACTGCATCAAAGGAGGCAAGTTCCAATAGACAAATCAAGCTTAGAAAAGCTTTAAGGAACTGAAGAAGCATTTGATAGAAGCCCCTATGCTAGCCTTTCCAAATTTTGATCAATTGTTCAAAGTCAGCTATAATGTTTTCAATACTGGGATTGGTGCCGTTATGAGCCAGGAGGGACATCCAATTGCCTTCTTCAGTGAAAAGTTAAACGAGCCAAACTCAAAGACTCCACTTATGATAAGGAGTTCTATGCCATTGTCTGAGCTTTACATCATTGGAGTCATTAATTGTTGAATAAGGAGTTCATTCTTTACTCGAACCATGAAGCCCTCAAGCATCTGAATTCTCAACAGAAGATCAACTGTAAACATGTTGTTTGGAGTGAAATTTTGTAGTCTTATCCATTCTTGCTCAACCACAAGGTAGGAACCTTGAATTCTATAGCCGATGCACTTAGCTGATGTTATACTTTGTTAACTATTCTTTAAGCAAAAGTTGTTGGGTTTGAAGTTATCAAAGAGCTATACCAGGATGGTCTTGATTTTCATAAAACATAAAATTACACAGAGGCACAACCTTTCCAGCAGTTCCACAAGCATGAAGGTTTCTTATTTTAAGGAAAAACTCTTTGCATTCCTCAATGCTCATTATGAGAAGCAATTATGTGGGAAACCCACAATGGAGGATTAGTAGGTCACTTTGGATGCAAAAAAACTATGGCCTTAGTCAAAGAAAATTTTTACTGGCCCAAGCTTGAAAGAGATATCAATAGGCATATCCAAAGATGCAGAACCTGTCACTTGCTAAATCCAAAAACCAAAATATGAGATTGTACATGCCTTTTCCTATTCCAAATGCACATTGGGAAGATGTAAGTATGGATTTTGTAATGTTGATATCACCACTGATATCTAGGCATGGATCATGATTGTCATCACTATCATCGACTTCAACATACTCTTCGAGCTCACTAAAGTCACCAACATAATCACTATAGGCTCTATATGACACTTCAGGATCAACAATATATGAACTAGGCCCTCCATATTTCATTTCAACACCTTTAATTGGAGAATCTGTCATTATAGAGTTGTTTGTCTCATCATTTTCGCTGCTAGGAACTGTTGGTGACATAGATGAATAATGAAAAAATTCATACAAATTATTCATCACCACTTATGCATCTAGAGGAGGTTGACATTTAGGATTCTCAAACGGCCATGACTTATGTACTTCTACAGTAGGCATGTGAGAAGTTTCAACATCATGATGTACATCCTCAAGGTCGGCATATAACTCAATTACATCGACATTAGGAAATGCTGATGAACATCAAACATGCATCTAACATCATCATCATTTTTAAGTGGGAACGTCCTATATCGGATGTATCCTTTTTTCATGGAAATAGGAAGCTTATACGTGATATCTGATACTCTGGTTTTGGTTGTAGCTTTGATTTTTTTACCAATTTTTACCTTTAATTCCTCTATTGTTATGTTTTCGTTAATACTAATAGTTTTAAAATGGTTACTTTAAAAGGTAACACCTTCTTCATTGTTAACAATTTCTCTATTAAAATAGACAAGTGCAACAAATCTATTACTAATGTTGGTAAGATGGAAATAACTCTAAACAAAATATTAACAATTGAAAACTAAGAAAACAAAAGAAGAGAATGAAAAAGCACTATCACTAAACTCATAAAACAACAATAGCAGCTGAGAATGAAAATGACAATAAAAATGACAATGATGAACTTATATTTATAATACAACATAGTCAACAAGATTTTTTCCCATTCAAAATGTCTGAATTTGTCCCATGTATTAGTTTAATCTTTGCTGTCTAACATTTACAATCCATGCATTACTCTTATAAACTAAAGATGATATCAGAAGGAATATGATTCCCATATATTAGTCTAATTAAATTATTCCATATCAGAAGAAATCTGATTCTCATGCATTAGTCTCATCAACTTATTTCATATTAGAAGAGATCACCTTTCTCATGCATTAGTCTTATCAACTTATTTCATACAAAAGAAATCTGATTGCATTCGTTAGTCTCATTAATTTATTTCATATCAGAAAAAATGATTATCTTGCATTAGTCTTATCAACTTATTTTATTTTTAAAAAAATCTAATTTTCATATATTAGTCACATCATTTCAAATGTAAATAAAACCTAAACCCAATAAACTATGTCATGAAATGCGAAATCGTTAGATGATTTACCAATTTTCGAATGCGATAAAAAAAACAAAAAAATGCACAATGTTAGGAAATCACCATATGATATGGCAATTTCCCAACTAATGCTTCAATTGTCTTGCAATTATGTTGAGAAATTATCATTTTATTGACAATTATGCACCGGTTTTGCAACTGATGAGAAATCAACATTTTATTTGTCGATTTCTTATAAGAAATTGAGAAATTGCCTAATCAAATTGCAATTTCTCAACTAGATGTTGGGAAATCACCATTTGATTAGGCGATTTCCCAACTAAATTTTACAATTTTTTTTTCATGTTGAGAAATCGGTATTTGAAATGGCAATTTCTTAATAGCTTTTCAAAATTGGCTTATTTTGGTAAATAATCTAGAAATGACCTACAATCATAAATAAACATAAGTTTTGTATTATTTTAATAAAAAAGCCTTTAGTTGTTATTTCATTGAAAGTTGATTATTGCTCCTTGATTGGATAAATGCCAAACAACAAATTTCTCTAGGGTTTGAACTTCAAATGAAAGGATATTGAAAGAAACGCTTGGTTTTTCCAAATCCTATTTATATTAGTTCTAATTGGTCTATTTATGTGGTTGTCTAGGAAAAAAATCATTTAAGCTTCAGAAAAACCTAACATTTTAGTAGAAGTGATGCAACATAATCTGAGCATCATCACAATCTTTTACCTCTTTTCTTATGGATGAAAAAAGATAGTTTTTGCTAAGTTTTATCTAATTTAAGAAGATGAAATGGATAGCCATTAGCCAACCATTCAAAGTTTAAAAACCTCAAAATTTAGTATCACTAAAAAAAGGATAAAATTAAAACAAGTAAGAAGTTTTTTTAAGTGAAGTAGTTAATTTTTTGAAAAATCTTAATATATAAAATATATATTATTTATAATATTAATTTAATTTTTTTGGTTTGAGTTAGTGTCATTTGGCTCATGACAGACTCAATCAAAAAAATTATATATAAAATAGATTAATTAAAGAACTATTTCAAATCAATGATAAAAGGTTGTATAGTTTATTTTATGGAGACAATAGCTTTTGTAAAAATATCAAGTTTTCTAAGTGATGCAGCCTTTGCTTGATTGTTTTGCCTTGTATTATATATATATATATATATATATATATATTATTTGCCTTAGAATGTGCTTCGAACAGTAATAATATGTGCAAGTGATTTGACTTAGTTCTCCAAGTCCAACACATTTCCACATAAATCTAATAATTTTTTTGAACTTAATACTTTTCGTATAATACTTTGAAATGTATTAAATTAGAATTATAAATAATTAAATTAGTATTGATTATCTAAACTATAATAAAATATGACCTATAGCGATAGACCAGATCGTCGATAAATGTACAATGAAATCACAGCCTCTATATCATCGATTTGAACATCGCTATAAGTGTAATGGAATATATTTAAAATAGACCCCATGCTAACGATCTATTATCATTATATGTATACTTTCGATGTACATCTAAGTTACATTAGTTATCCCAACAGTTACTATAGCGATAATGAGATATTTAGCGACATTTATTACTATTGGTATAAACCCTAAACCCTATTTTAACAATTAAATCCTTTTGGTATAAACCTAACCAATAAGGGTTGGAATTTGAGTCATGCTCAATCAAATAAAATTATATAAATTAAATAACAATTATTAAATTATGTAGTGAAAGAATTAAATAAATATACCAAATTCCTTAAAGGATCAACTCGCATCTTTTTAATTGATCTAAAAATTCAAGAACATGAAAACAAAAAATCACACCTCAAACTGTGATTGCTAAGATCCCGGTTTAGATTCAATCTCTGCTTGTTCATGTATATTGAGCTCGGTTGTCGCAAACCAAAGCCCTCCAATTGTCCAACCTTCAATGGTAATCCACATGGGTGGCTCAGGAAACCTTCACAAGGTTGGGATTGTGTCTTGTCGAGAGCTGTGCTAAAGGTTTAGGTTTTTTAAACCTTTCCTTGATCGAGCACCTTTTTTCATCTAATAAAAACCAAAAGAGAAACATTTTTTTTTCTTTTTCCTTACTTTAGCTGTGCAACTAAACTTGATTAGAATGAAAAAGGCATCAATCTCATATTTATAAGGATGGCAAAACATGTTCATGTACAG
>JBBYHM010008465.1:0-11678 GCA_038381775.1 Adansonia rubrostipa
TAAAGAGTGATATTCACTAACTTTCCACTATTATTAAAAACTAAAATGAAAATAGTTAGTTAATTAATTAATTAATTTAACATCAATGCATTAATTAAGTATTCGTTAAAAGATACCTTGCATTTTGGATTTCTATGATCCTTTTCTTTACTTGTTCACCACGAACATATTAATTTATAATCATACCTACCTTGCCTAATTTTTTTATTAAATCTTTACCATAAAAACAATTTTCAATCACAGTTTTTCATAGTAATTATACAACACCAATCTTTAGAGCGTTATATAAAGTTGAAGTCAACATACATGTCAAATATGTTTTATCATTGTAATATGATAAGTGGGTGTTAAACTCCAAAACTCAAATTTATACATCTTAATCAAATCATTTGAACTTATAACAAACTTAACAAATCTACTGGTTTTAAAGATCATCAAATCGTTTTTCGTTTTTCGATGGGTGCCATTTGCATTACAAACTCTAAAATTTTTTATCATACAACATTGCCTTAATCAAAAGTTTGCGATACTTATTTGCTAAATTTTTGTACACCATTGCATGGATGTGATCATCCCCAAGTAAAAAACGTTAGCAATTCATAATTTTATTAAAGATAAAAGGAATAAGTTTTGGGGTTATAAATTTAAAATTAAAATGCTAACGTTCTTACCTAACATAATCATTCACAAACCTATAACTTCTCTTTTAGTAATATTTACAACAAAATTAAACTGCTAATGTTCTCATCTAATATAATCATTCACATACCTATAACTTCTCTTTTAGTAACATTTACAGCATCTCACATCCTATGGATATTGACTTTAACATTTTATTGATCTCCAATTGTAAATATATAGTAGGAATTGATAATTCTGCATCACTACCTACAATAAAAAAAATGAAAAGTTTGGATTAATTGAATATTAAATTATGTTAGAATAAAGAATGATAAAACTTGTAAGCACATATTTAAAGCTTAAATATTAAATCAAGTAATTCACCTCTGGAAAACATCATCAAAGTTACACAAAATGTAACAGAGAATATTTTTTGATAGAATTTGTTTTCTTGTAGAATTTGTTTCATACATCGGAATTTTTTTATTAAAATTTTACATGTATAAAAAAATTATAATCATAATTTTAATAAAATATATATGACATAATAATTATAAAATTCATGAAGAAATAAATACTAATAAAATCAAACAAAAAAACTAAATCAAATTTTAAAAATAGTATTTTTTTTTTTAGAGATTTGGAAATTCCAATTTACGATAGGAATCTAATTTTTAGCCTTCCTTTGATTTGAAACATATAGTAATATATAGACCTTGAAATTACCTTGGGTTTGAAACAAATTCGTTTGTTTCGTAACTTATTTTGAAATCTACAATGATTCTAAGATCAATGATTGTTGAAATAAAATTTTAAAAAAATAATAATAAAAAATTGTAAAAAAGGATAGAAAATTTTTCTGTCCATGATACTGCATATTAAATTTAATTGAGATGAAAATAAAATGATGAAATGAAAAAAAATATTGTCACCAACCTATTCACGAGCAAAATAATCTAGAGTTTGATTTATGAATTAAATAAAGAATAATAGTGGTTTTAAAAAAATTAGATAGATGTTGTTATCTTATATGACAGTTTGTACCTTGTCTATCTAGTTTTTATCATGTCTAGGTAGTTTATTAGGAGAATACATGATTATCTTATCATTATGTGTGTAGGCAGGCACATGTCATAGCTTTACTCTTGAGACTCTAATTGTTCATGGCCTTGCCAATTAGCCCCACATCTTTTAAATATCAAACTTTAATTTTGATTAAATTAATAATAAATTTTATCTTTTTTTTTTCACTTTTAAAAAAATACAGCATAGACATTTCGAGACTATCATCTGTTAAATTTTTCTAAGCACGTCTAACTAGACTTTGACCTTTCATTCCTAGTAGATTTAGCTTTTGATATATGTAATGGACGGATTCCCAGTAGCAATTAAAAGATTTACTTCACCTTTCTTTATCTAGGGCCATTATTTAGTTTAAAATATTATGTCTTAAACTGATAATAATGTCAAATAAGCAACTAGCTTACGTGTTAGTTTCTTATCATGTTTAGGTGGTTTAAAGTATATGGTTATCTTATCAATATGTGTGTAGGTAGGCACATGTCATAGCTTTACACTTTACTTTCTGACAGTTAATGGCCTTACCCATTTACCCCAAGTCTAAACAAGGCTAGTTAGACTTTGACCTTGATAATTCATAACAAATCCAGCTTTTGATAGACATAATAGGTAGATTTTTAGTAGTAATTAAAATATTTACTTTATCTTATGTCTACTTAGGGTCATTATTCAATTTAAAATATTATATTTTAAATTGATAACAATGTCAAATAAACAGCTTACTTGCTATATATACTTAATTTTCTCTAAACCCTTTTAAAGTGAATAGTGCTTAATTCAAAACTTCATATGAAATGCATCTCTTTCTTTTCCCTAACCAAACATCTCGCAACTTAATTAGAATGTAATAAAATTAAGTAATAAAAATTAAAAATGAGGATAATTATTGGGTGTTGTATTGCCAGGTGTTGGATAGCACGACCAAGTGAAGAAAATATGAAAGTTGAAATGCCTAGGGACCAAATTAGTTAACTAAAATGCTTTGGAGGGTAAGAAAATGTCATTTTCATGAAATTCATGAAGATGTATCGATACATTTCATTAAGTATCAATACATCACTGGGTTTTATCATTCCAAGCCTGAAAGTTGCAATAGTATCAATACAAGGCATATTATATCGATACAATTGCATTTTGTATCGATACAATGTTAGGTTTTTTGGGTTTTTTGGTTTGGGGAAGCAGTTGTATGGATGCATATATCAAATATATTGATACTGCATGATATTTTCACCACAAACAATAATTTTCACCAAGTTTTCTTACATTTGAACTTCCTAATGGCCTTAGATTATTTTATAACCATGCAAAAGGTCTTTCACCACTATTTTTACATTAAAACATGAGTATGACAACCACTCACATAGCTTAAAACATTAAAGTTTGAACGAGCTTGGAATAATAAAATTGACGCTTTATTTATACTTGGAAACCAAACGGCATTTAGTTTGATTGTTTTCTAACTATTTTGAGTTTCATTTAGTTGAAGTTCAATGCGATGCTATTTTGGGTTAGACTTAAAAGCTCTTCCTTGCATAGAACTTAGATATAGCCATTTTAAGTTATGGTTTATCTTTGAAGCCATGCATTTGATTTTGTCCACCAAACTCAGTCGAAACCATGCCACATTTTGGAGGACTTTAGCTTTTGATAAGATCACCTAAGGTTTAAAAGGATTACTTGCAAGCATGCTTGGGTGAGTTGTTAAGAATTCAATGAAAATGTACGAGGATCATAGCTGATCAGCCAAGAGAGGTTTTAACCACTTGGGGCATCCAAAATAGAGAAGGAAGTTGGTTCTCAGTAGAGAAAAACCAAAAGAAAACTAGAAAAGGATAAAGAGAAAGAAAAAGAGAGAAAAACAAAAAAAAAGAAAAAATTTTTAATTCTAATCAAGGTGGTTTTTCTACTTTTTTTTACTTTATTTTTGCTTATTTTTATCTTTATCTTATGTGAGCTTAGGATCTTAAGCCTTGTTTAGGTGATGATTTGAGCCAAAGGTGTAAAAAACCATGTTTATGACCAAATCTTAGGCTATGATCTTCAAATGTTTACTTTTAGTTTTCTTTCCTGATTTTGTTAAAAATTTCTTAAAAATCAACTTTTCATCAAGAAAACTTGTTTGTATAAACTTTAAATAAGTTTGCATGATTGGTGATTGTTTCCATCATGTTCTTTACCTTGTTCTTGCCATTGTTAGCTACTTAATATTAGGTATCTTTCATGTTATATTTGTTGTATGCATTTTATGACATTTTCTTATGTTATGATCATGATTTACATGTCCATGCATTTTTCATGAGAATATTGTGATTATGGCAACATCATCAAGTATATTGTGACTATAGGCTTGTTCATGTTAATACGATGCTTTGAGAGTAAAATCATGTATTCTATCATGCTTATATGTTTACTGGTGGAAATAAAATGTTGGTGCATTAAGAGTTTTTAGAAACTTTTAAAAACCAGTTCGAAACTTTTCCCATGATGTTTTCATGCATATTAAGGACTTTTGTGTCATTTCATGCTTTTTTCACTTTAGTCGTTTTCCATAAATTAAGGATTTTTATGTAATTTCATGCAATTTCATGTATTTTAGGGTCATTTAAGTAATTTTTTATGATTTAAAGACTTTTCTATAGTTTCATGTATGTCAGGGTCATTTAGGTTATTTTTCATGATCTAAGGACTTTTATGCAATTTCATGAATGTTGGTCCATTTAGGTCATTTTCCATGATCTAGTGACTTTTATTCACTTTCATGTATGCTGGGGTCATTTAGATCATTGTCCATAATCTAGAGACTTTTATGCAATCTCATGTATATGGCAATGTCATTTTTATGATATAAGGACTTCTATGCAGTGTCATGTATGTTGGGGTCATTTAATCATTTTCTATGATCTAGGGATTTTCATGCAATTTCATGAATAATAGGGCCAATTAGGTCATTTTTCATTATCTGAGGACTTTGTGCAATTTCAAATATGTTGGGGTCATTTAGGTCAATTTTTATTATCTAAAGACTTTTATGCAATTTCATACATTTTAGAAATATCTATCATTTTTCCATTACTTAGGAATTATTATGCAAAATTTCATGCATTTAAACCATTTTTTATGATTTAAGGTCATCCCATAATGTCTATGCATGTTAGGTCTATTTAGATTATTTTGCATAATCAAAGCATCATTTTTGCAATTTCATATATGTTATTTTGAGTCATTTTCATGATGCTATGCTAGAAATTAAATACATTTATATGTGTGGGTTTTAATATATATTTTTCAAAAAAAAAAATCGCAGCAATATCCAAAGTTAAAATAGTCCATAGGTGTGCTTCTAGGATATAGAAGTCACCTCATCGATTATTTTCAATAAAGGAATATCCTCTTCAAATAAGTAAATAAAAAATTTTGACTTTCTTGAGAATAAAACTTTCATAGTCCTCTATATTTCCTACAGATGCGAAAAATATTTTGAGTTTTAAAATTGATGAAACTTTGATTTACTTAAAAATAGAAAATAATGTTAATTTTAAATATTACAAAATATGAGAATTATAATTAAATATTGAAAATTTAAAACCAACTATAATTGAGATTTTTGATAACACATAATTAATATGTATTATTTTACGGGCGTCCCAGAGGGAACATCCTTTACTCTGCACGTAATTGACTCATAAACCCTTTTCATATGAATTTCTAGTTAATACGTAGAGTTCAAAGTTTGTTACGATGGTTTCATAACCCTCCAAAGATGAACTATGGTAAGTGACCACTTTCACCTAGCCAAAACAAATTAATGGCGACTCCAAATCTTTTGGTCATTTTATAATGATCATTTAGGGTTAAGTCAGATAAGTGATTCGATCCGACAATTAAATCCCGTCCTAATATGAAAAAAAAGAATAGAAATTTTATCCATTCCAAGTTTGGCATCTTGGATTCACGGTTTGCACGTTACGATGCTTACATGTTAGATAAACAACTTATCCACGTAGGTCTATATGTTAGTCATATTTATACAGACATCATGTCACTTATCATATTTTATAAAAGGATAAACAATGATTTGCCCAGGTACTTTAGCCCAATATTCAATTTGGTACCTAAAGAATTTTTTTTTGTCAAATTAGTACCTAAAGTTTCATTCTATCAAGTATGTTGGTACCTAGAAGAATTACTGTAAGTCAACTGTGGACGTGGCAGTCAAACAACTAGTAAGATATTAACAAGTGACAAAATGACACATCATTATTTGCCACGTTAGCATAAAAATTTTTATTATTTTTTATTTTTTTGAATTTTTTTAATGATGACATTCTATTAAGTATCTCATTAGTTGTTGATTGCCACGTTAATGGTTAAATATCAGTAACAATGCTAGGTAGCAACATGCTTGATAAAATTAAAGTTCAACTATCAATTTGACAAAAAAAAAATTCTCTAAGTACTAAATTAAAAATCATGCTAAACTATAAGAGTCAAATATGTATTTAAACCTTATATACATGATTTATATATGTTATAAAAATATCATACCATGTTATATACAATAAATTAATCTCTTATGAGCCTAAATGTTATTTAGAATAGCTGTTTTATTTTATTTTCAATTTTATATTATCTTATCATATGATTTAAATTAATTTCACCAATAGTGATAATATTGATTTTTTTAACTATAGTTGTTCCTAAGTTTATACATATTTTTTTATCTTATCATAAAGAATACAAAGAGAAATATATATATACATATATAGGCATATAATCATATATTTATTATTATAATAAGAATTATATATTATACCAAAATATGATATATGTTGGTATATCAATATGTTAAGAATTGAATATTTACTTACTATAAAATTTTAGTAATTTAATTTCATACATTATTTTTAGAATTTAAAAATATTTAGCATAAAAAGCTAATTTATTTTTTAAATTAATTTATTAGTATATTTTTATTTTGAATAAGCTTATTATATTTCATTTCCCTTAATAATTAAATTATTAAGAAAATTATTGAATCTAATTTAATTTTAGTAGTAAATCATCTCAAGTTTTAAAAATAGTTTACCTAGTAAAACTCTTAATATTAAACGTTACTTATCAATGATCCTTTTGACGAATATAAAATTTTACAAATGTCTAAATAGATTTAGGTAACAATTTCAGATACAGAATAATATCTTATATTTTTAAAAATTATTACTATTTATTTTTATCTTTCAATAAAACTCTAACAAAATATAATTCGATTAAATAATTTATTTAAATTTAATTTGATTCAATTTTAAAAGTTAATAATTTGAATAAAGATGATCCAAATTCGAAAAATCTGAATATAAAAAACTCAAATATTTAACCTAAATAATTCAAAATCAAAATGATTCAAACTTAAAATAAACTAAACTCAAAATAATTTTAATTTAAAAAACATAAAATCAATTTTATTTTTTAAAGATTAGATCCCACTTCAACTTTACCTTCCAATTAACAGAGGCATTTTTCCTATGTTGAAAGCTCCAGAGGCTGCCAAATGTCCCGAGTTGCTGAAATGCTCCCAATTGCCTAATGTTCTTGTCAAGGTTGAGTAACTACCAACTCAGAACACTTGGCAGTCCCTAGAGCTTTCAACAAAGTATAAATTGCCCCACTTGTGGTTGATCAAAGGTAAGCACATTGAAAACTAAGAAGGCTGCATTCCTTCCCCCCAGTTTTTCTTTTGGTAACTTTTCCCTGATGTTGCTAACATAAGCATAAGTACACGCCCCCAAAGCAAAACTCATGTTTCCTTCAACTTCTTTTCTTCTTTCCTAACAAAATTTCCTACTAGCATTGATCGCATCACCTAATATCTTAACTCGTCACTTAGACATTAGCAATCATGTTGGATTTTGAATGTTTAGAATCAATTAATTAAAAAAACAATTGGATATTTTTACGCAAAGAACAATTTAGATTTGATATAAAAGGTTATTTAGTTTCAAGGGAAAAAAGTCTAAAGTTTGAAAGCATCTTAAGCCTCAAATGTATATTAAAAAATTAACACCATTTGTATAATTTGGTGCAAACGTAATTACATCTAATGGATTCTATATTTTCAAAGAGGATGGGGTAAGGCACACATTAAAATGCTCTCAACTCACATTGGCTTGTCTCATGGTTATTCATCGTCAAGCCAAAACCTTATACGGAATCAATCTGATTTTGCTAGTTTTTCCATTCTTTACATATGATTTTTTTTTCATTTTTTTTTTTACGTTTCTTGCTCTTTCATCTTTATTTTTTCATGGCTTCTACATCTACCTCTCCACAAGGTAGATCCTCTATAGCTTGTTCTCTCGATAAACTTATGGACAGATTTAGTAACATTGCTCAAAATGTATTTAGCTTATCCGCGATGGTTACAAATGAGAAGTAAGGTGAAGCAAGAGACCTAAATTAATCAGATAAGTGCTTTCAAGCTGACTTAAGTGGAAATGGAAATTGGCGGAAGCTTTACGTTAAAGAGGATTGTCTACCCAAGTTGGATTTCTTCCCAAGGACACAAAATGATGGTACGTATATCAGGAAACCACACTTGGAAGTTACTGAAAAAGGCATTTCTAACTGGAACACAAGTTTTGTAATCTAGTTTACGGGGAAAACCTTAAAGTTTGGCCAAATACAGTTATTGCTGACCTGATCTAAGGAAAAAATGGCCAATTGAGATTAATTAGTAGCATCTAGGGTTTATCTCTTCAAGTTTCAAAATGAAGGAAACTTGTGATTGGATTTTGGAGTCAGGGCCATTGCATATTGGTAGCAAGCTAATTATAATTACAAAGTGGTTAACTGAAATAAAGTTTTCTCGGCTAGAGTTGGCCAAAATTCTTGTTTGGTTGATCTTGAAAAGGATAACCCTTGAACTTTACTTGCAACCTGGTATTAGTTATATGAAAGTTCTGTAGGTTCACCTCTTTTCATCGACAAAGCAACTACCATGAAAAAACAATTGAGCCATGCTAACGTCTGTGTTCAACTCTGCTTTAAGGATGAAATCCCTAATACAATTAAGGTTGATACAGCTCAGATTAATTAAAATGGCGGTGGATGTTACTTGAATGCCACAAAATGCAACATTTCTAAGATTTTTGGGCATGGAACAAAGTTCTGTGCGAATTATGAAGCCCCTAAAGCGAACTAGGTAGCAAAGCAGGAGAAGTACGCAGAGAAGAATGGCAGAAAGTTCAAGGAGCCAGGAAAGTGGAAAAGTTAAAAGGTCTTAGTTGTTGCCACAATGAATCAGTTTTAGTTAATTGCAAAAATAGAGGAACATGTTGAAAGTTCAGGAAACAAAATAGAGAAGGACTACGTGAATATGGTTAGCACTGATATGGCCTTATTTTCTGAAGGTGAAAAGTGCAAAAAGTAGTGGAAAGAGGGTAGTGATAAAGGAGTCTAAATATACCGAAGAGATACAAGTTCAAGTTGCTCCGGACCCATAAGCCCAAGGCACAAATTAGGATAGAAGAATCGTTGAGCCTGCAACTCAGATACGAAAGGTGTCTAATAAGAAGAGGGCTAGAGGTAGAAAGAGATTACCCCTAGATAAAAGAGGGTTTAGTCTTTCTACCCTTGCCAACTTACATTAAAACTCCTGGATGGAACATCAAGGGGTTAATGATCCCCTTAAAGCAGAAACAAGTCTGCAAAATGCTTAGACTTCACAAAGATGATATTATGTTTAATTGAGACAAGGGTCAAGCAGCCAAAGTAATAACTGGCCTTATCAAAGAAGTTTAGTAGCAAAAGTATCATACATAACTATGATCATGCAAAAACTGGGAGGATGTAGATCCTTTTTGACTATCCCCCAATAGTGCAAGCCATTACTACTATGGATCAAACCATATCTTGCTAGATCACTAGTGAAGAAGGAAATTTTTATTTGAGTATCATCTACGTCGGTAGTGTAGGTATGGAAAGAAAAAGGTTATGCAGTATTAAAAATGTAAAAGCTGACAAATTGAGAGGATCTCCATGATTGGTAGTTTAAGATTTCAACGCCATTAAAAGTCCATAGAGGAGTTCTGACTTTGAAAGGAATCAAGTTACTTCTTTAGATATGGTTAAATTTAATCAATGATTTCAACTGCATGGTTGTTGGAGCATTCATTTGTTTGTCTTAGATTCACTTACAAGAATGATGGAGTTGAAGATTATCTTTCTAGGAGGGTCAATAGAGTTTTAATTAAAGATGGTTGGTTAACTAAATTCTCCCTTTCTAAGGTACAAATTCAGGCACCAGGTATCTCAAATCACAATCCTTTAATCAGTAGAAGATATTCAATAGAGGTTTTTGTTTCTATAAGCAACTTTTAGGTACTATAGATAAAGCTATACTTAACCAGTGAGGCATATGTTGGATGCTAAAGTCATTGTGGAGGAAGTCAAGGAAACCTTATTCTTATTAAAGAAAGATAAGGCACTTGGTTCTAATGGTTATAAGTGCACTGATAAGTGCCTAATTTTATATAAATTATTTTTTTACCTAAATCTTTTCTAGTTATTTTTTTTATTTATCATAAGCATTTATTTATCTTTTTATTTTGTAAGATTTATGTGGATGAAAAATACAAAAGACGCAGAAATTGGCTAAGTTGAAGAATTTATGTAGGTTTTAAATTTGAGTGAGCTAATCTTGGAGAACTTTAATTACACTAGAAGAAGTTGAAAGATAAAGTTAAGAGTTTAGAAGCTGAAAATTTGCAAAGTTAAAGTTGAAGTAATTACCTTGAAGGCTGATTAGATTGATAAATAAAAGAAATTATAGTTTAGATAATTATGCTATTTATCTTTTGGATAAATGAAGAAAATCAGCCCACAAATCCAACTTTATGGCTACATTCATCAATAAAGAAGATTGCATACAACCTCTTAAGAGATTAAGACAAAGATTAGAGATTAATTTTTTATTTTTATTTTGATAAATTAATGTGATTATCTTTATCCTTAGCTCTGGTTGAATTCTTTCCCTATAAATAAAAGGGGTTAAACAATTTTTATCATCTCATTTTTACTTTATTTCCTCGCTATTTTATTTCTTGTCTTCTAAACTATCTTCCTAAGTTTTTTTTTCTTATTTTGTGGTAAAAAGATTTACAAACTTTCATATTATTCATCATGAAAAATAAATGAAGTTATTTTTAAAGTCATCTTTTTACAAATATCTTATGTTTTTCTATTTAAATGTCATTGTTATTGATTTCAACTTCTATGATGCATACTAGTGGTTTTCTCATATTTAATTTAGAGTTAGTTTAGTTAATCAAATACATAATAGTTGGATTAATTTCATATAAGTAACAAATAACTTTAATGAGGATGGTTAAGTTTTCATTTCAAAGGTTATGAAAAATACAAGTTTTTCTTAAATAAAGTCAGCTTTTGATTTTGTCAGATTGAATCAGTTAAACCGTTCTAGTTCTTAAGCTATCTTTTAATTATATTTTAAAAGTTTTTTTTAGGGTGGTTAAATGATAAGGGTTAATCATAGTGCTTAACTTGGTTAATTAGGAAGTAAGGGAAAGTAAAGAAGCCAATACATGTTTAATTCCAGGGCTGATTTATTTATTTCAAAAAGAGTGTAAGAGTTTCTAATGATTGATGATAATACATTGGTAAACAACATCAATTTACTACCAAGTCTTTTCATCATTGATTTTTTTACTTAAACTACTTTCAAAGTTGTTTTCATTTTATTTCCAATCAAAAGCAAATTAAACCCCTTATTTACTTTTATTCTTGTTGTCTTAACTAGATTCTACCATTTTTTCTACTTTTTTTTTATTTCTACTCCCAAAATTAGTTTTGCATATCTAAAGGTCTTTGTGGGATATGATCTCTACTTTCGTACACAACAAATTTGAATCAAGCTAAAAGAAATGGGCATTATAAACAAGTAGCATCAATAACTACCA
>JBBYHM010008497.1:0-11675 GCA_038381775.1 Adansonia rubrostipa
TGTGGGATGCATGTAATCCTTTAATCTTATTTGAAGTATATAAGATACTTGGGGATAGCATATAGGTGCTTATTTTATGGAAAAAAGTTCATAGAACATGGCCTGAATGAGAACTCCTTTTAGTTTAAGTCACTTATGGTTAATATTCATCAGACATGTGATACTAGGTCATCTCATATAAGGAGTGTAATGGTTTGATTCCATCACGAACAGGTTCACAGCAGATGATGCTTATGGTAGGGTGTTTTTGGGTATAACATAAACCAAATGATAGATGGATGAGTGGTCTAGAGAGGATTCACCACTCTGAGTGGCATTGGAGACATATCTTAAGTATTCTTAACTATGGTTTATTAGATTAAAATCTCTGGCCAGAGTATAAATGGATTATAAGGAATAGTTCCTCACAGATCTATGAATATTAACCATGAGTTTTAGGAATGATATATGGATATAGGTTTGGGTAAATACTACACCATGCTCATCTTCAATATGGGATATATGGTGAAAGGACTATACTACACTGATAAGTTAGTTACTAAAAGGTTTCAGTAAGGTCACACTAACTATTTAACATTTTGGTGGTCATGATGGGTTGTTAGATCCCACTCCTAATTTATGAACATGATTAATAAAGTTATTTATGTTCATTGGCAATACGTTGGGAACCTAATGGATCAAACGCAATAAGGTAGATCTATTGGATTAAATTTAGGATTTAATTAAGTATAACTTAATTAAATTAAAGTTAATTTTAATGGAGGACTTAATTGAAAGGTTCAATTATTTAAGACAAAATTAGATTTTTGAGATATAGATTTTGTTGTCTAATTAAGACATTAATAATAAGATAGTCTTATTAAAATAATGTCTAAATTAAAACATAAAGTGTAAAAGTGAACAAACACTAGTTCTAGTTAAAATGGAATTTCACCTAGACTCAAGATTCGATTATGAATTAAATATCCTATCTCATAATTTAATTTATTATCCCTTCTAACATTATTATAAAATTTATTATTTGATAATTAATATTAAATAATATTAAAATTAAGTTAAAAATAGTTCTAACTAAATTAAGGATTTTATAGTGATAAAATGCAAAAGGATTTGTATATACCAGCCAATTTATGTTTCCAAATTGTTTAATATTTTATAATTATTTTATCATTATGTTTATTAAATAAATATTATTTATTCAGAATAAATAAAATTTAATTAATTGGATTAAATTCTTGGAAACACTGTTTGGCCCCAAAACACCTATATTGCGCCATTACATATACTTATGGCCTAAGCCTGTTGGGCCGATTTGAGTGGCCTAATAAGGAAGGGGAATTTAGCTAAGGTAAAGGGAAGAATTGTTGACCATTCAATTAGCCTAAAACAAGGAGAATAGGTTCAACTTGAGGGAGTTTTAACTAGGTCAAACTATTCTATTCTAAATCCAACTAGGAGTAGGATAGAGCTAGTATATATAAATATGATGGCCTAAAGGCTAAAGAAAGAGTTTTGACCTAATTTTTGAGATAAAAGGCTGCTGAATATCTTTAGAGAATATATTTTATTAGATAAAATATATTTTTCTCAAAAATATTCCTACTTATGCAAAAACTTAGAGGTTGCACCATTTCTCTAAGAATTATTATGATTGATGCAATCTTGCTTTATTCTCTCTTCTTGATTTTGGTTGATTCAAGTTTTAGATTTACCTTTGGGTTGAGGGTTGATAACCCTTCTAGCTGGCATTAGAGAGCCACTAGTTCTCAAGAAGTTTTCAACAGTCACTTCTGTGTATAACCGTTAGAGATAGGACATGTGTGTTGCTTGTGGATTCTTAGAGTCTTCGAAGAAACCAATTTCCTGGTGCTTTGTTCTTTAGATTTTGACATCTAAACTTAAGGTAACTTCTAATCATATGGATGGTTAAATCTTGATTCAATTTGATAAAGATTACTACATGTGAATCCCTCCCTAAAAATCTATAAGAAAGTTCAACTATTTCTATGTTTACTGTCTACTAGTTTATCTTTATTTTTTGATTATTTTTGTAATCCAATCCATGCATGAGGTCAGACTTCACCAAGAATTAGTTCCCTTCAAGTGGTATTAGAGACTATATGTTATGGATTACATCAGTAAGTATAGGCTAATTCATGGTAATTGACATTCGAATGTCACATATATAGATTTATGACATTTTAAGCCATAGAATTTTATGAAATAATTTTTATCAATTTTCTTAATTTTGGACAGCATGGTTAAAGTGTATATTGATCATTATTAAAAGGTTTAATAATTAATAAAAATTAGTTTTTATTATATTAAGATTAATTACATGTTAAATTGATGAATCTAGAGATTTTTCCTTGTAATTTGAGATTTCACCTAAGGTTTTTCTTAATGATTTCTTGCTTGAAAAAAAAAGATTTTATGATTTGATTTTATCATATTAAACTTATAAAATTCAATTTTGATTTATTTAAATATGGTTTAAAACAAAGAAACACAATCTTGAAAGTTTTTGATGAAATCACATGATATGGTTTTGTTAGCTATTCTTGGATGTGTTCTTGCACCTAATGCAACTTAAAATCTTTACGAAAAAGTTCTATAGGTTCGCTGCATCTTAGGACAGGAGGTTATTCAAAGAATACATGATTCTTGAATGGATCTTGGTTGCTGAAATTTAAAGGCATCTTGATGCCTTATCCATGGAAGATATTTTATGGAGTTTCATGATTTGTATGGCAGTAAGTTGCCAATGAGTTTGTTACTTTGGTTCAGATTTTGGAAGCATTTGAATGAATTTCTAGAAACTAAAATTGGTATATAAACATCCTTTATGTTAAAAATTAGACATCAAGACTAGGAGTGTGACAATGTGATGTCACTTTCTGTTTTCCATAAAACTTGCGATTAAAGGGCAAGAAGTTGCCATCTTGAATGCAGCCTTGAATTAGTTCCTGGTAGCACCCAATTTGATTTTCTAGCACTTGAAATAGCCCTAAAGGTAGCAATCAAGGGCCATTGGCATGACCCAAAGGATTGCTTAAACCAAAGGCACTACATGTTAAATTTTTTTTTCCATTGGAACTAGTCTTCTAGTGGGAGTAAAATTACACAAAATTAAGAATTAGATTCCTTAAATCGTGAAACATTTTAAGTTGGATTAGATAAATAGTTATTTAATGGAACTTGATTCCTAAAATTTAGGAATATAAAAAAGTTTCAATCCAACTAGGATTCTTTAAATAAACATGTTTTGAAAGAATCAAGACTTGGAAACTTGTTTTCTTAAATTGTTTAGTTCTTTAAATAGGTTACTTTAATTTTAATTCTTTAAATATATTATTTTTGGAAACCTAATTTAAGCATGAAATAAAAAAGTGTTTTGTCCTTGTTAAGGCAAATCACATAAAAGTTAGGTAAATGTCCAGATTAAGACTAGTTTCCTAAAAGTTGGGAGTAAGATTAATTATGATTAATCACTATAGGCTGATTCTTATTGCTATTTTTTGAATGTTATAAAGTTGTTTATACATGCATTGTATACATGTGTAGAGACCCCATTTTGCCTGGGCCAACATTTGAGGTATTAGAAGTTATCATCTGAGGCATCATCGAGGCCATTTAAGTAAGCATAAATCAATTTCCCACCATTCTCAACTAAGGTAAAGAGTTTGGGAAGTAAAAGGTAAGAAAAATATATATTTTTGTATGTATGTCTCAATACAAAGGTGTTAGGAATCGATACAAGGCTCCATGCCATTCAAATGCCAAAATTTTACCATTTGTATCGATATCAACAAGCTCAGTATTAATACTTTAGGAATGATATTGATATCAAAGGCCTTGGTATCGATACAAGATTGTTTTGAAGCCAAAAAAATGATTTTCAGGTCAAGTTATATCTGTATAAGGCATGAAGTATCCATACTTGAAAAAATGTGGGGCTTGGTATCGATACAATGCTCATTGTATCAATACCAGGAGCTAAAAATACAGAGGTGTTGATACAAAACCAATGGTATAGATTCCTAAGGGCTTGTGGTATCAATACAAAGCCTCTCATATCGATACCTCAAGGCAAAATTTGCCTATCTCATGCCATTGTCACATTTTTTTCATCATAAAATAAAAAAATCAATTTTATTTATGACTTTGGCCTCTAAAATCACCCAAAATTAGACATAGCTCCACACATAATTTAGATTTCATTTTTGGGCTTTAAACATTGGATTGACATATTTTAGAAAGGTCTTTTAAGCTTTGTATGAGGATATTTCATGATAAAATCTAATTTAATAAAGGATAAAATTAATTTAATAAAGGATAAAATTGTGATTACTCATTTGATCAGCTAATGCATGGTTTTCTTTGCCTGCAAGAATTAAAATTAACCAATCAAATACTGACAATTATCATCTTAGTGTAATGAGTCATCATATTGTAAATGCCAAAAGTCCCTATATGCCTTTTTTGCTAAGTCATCTTATTAGCTAAAATCATCCCCTATATAATCTAACTTTCTTACTTAGCTAAAAAAGGCCATACCAAATTTACATCAGCCACTAAAAACCTTTAAGCTCTCCTAAAATCTCCATTCCTGTAGCTCTCTTTCCACTCTTCCAAAAACCCTTCCAAAACCTCTTATTTCCCTCATCTCTACCTTAAAAACTATCCTCCATAGCCACCATAACCATAAGCTTTTTTTGTTTATTCTTTTCGTGCTCATCCATAGTAAAAGAAAAAAAGAAAAAAGTGAGCTAGAAATTGCAAGATTGCTATTTAAGGATAAGGTTAGGAGTTTAAGCTTCCATTAAGGGTTTTTTTTATCTTTTCTTCATTTCATTTTTTTGCTTTTCTTTATCATCATTTCAATGAACTTTTATGCTTTTATCAACATATTAAGGTTTATATGCATTATTATGGCTTTATTTATAGTAGCCTTAGGATTTTGATGAATTTTTTGATGCTTCAATGGTGTTTTGATGAACTAGAATGCCACATCGCTTGTTGACACTAAAATAGTCTTTGCTCATGGATTTTTGCCATGTTTTTCTTCATCTTAGCATGCTTATTTTATGTGTAAATGCTCATCCTAGGACATTTTGATCTTAATTGTACCTTAGGATGCATTTTCATTATGATTTCCTTGTTGAAATGCATGGATAATTTACTATTTTGAGTGATTGTTTATGTTTGATATCTTTACTTAGTTTAGTTCATCACACATTTGCTAAAATGCCTCTATGACGCTTGCAAAAATAAGTTTTTAAAGAAAACCCTAAATTAGTCTAACTAACCTCGATCAATAGGGATTAGTGGGGATATAATGTTTTCAATATATTGATTGTCCAGTCTTTGGGATATATCAAGCACAAGTGTTTCGAATCATGGCCTCATTAGGCAAAACAATATTTTGTTTTTAATCCAAAATAAAAAATGCTTTCAAGTGTTTAGTTGAAGCCTTGTTTCGAGCCTATCATGACTATTGACGCGAATAGTAGATAGTTCGATAGCCTACTCTACAAGAGTTGGGTTGGTCCATTACTCTATTGCTATGGACCTTGGTGATTGAACATTCGCATGTTCGACACTTTGACATAGGACCATATAAGACTAAACTTAAAAAAACCCTTATTTTGGTACTAGCAATATAGCGATCCCTATTTGAAAAATTATTTTCAGACTCTAAATTATTTTTTTTGGAATTTTTTAGCATTTTTTCTTGAAAGATCTTTGTATTACCTTTACAATAGTACCTTGTTTGCTCCTGGATCATTCTAGATGTGGAAGTTATGATTTTTTAAACCTTTGCTGTCTAGAACCTTTGGAATCATCGATTCATATGCTATTTGAGCAATTTTGACCCTTTCAGATGATTTTTATGGATTTTTGATGAAAAGTTTATTAAATTCCTGTTATGAAAAGGAATCAATTGCTATTTAACAATCCCAATTAAGCCTGAGGCAATTTTTCAAAGTTCATAGCTCTTTTCCCATGCATTTGCTATTAGCACTAATTTAGACTCAGTTTTAAGAATTAATTCCACCTAAAAAGTGATTTTTTAGGATTTTTGGAATATTTTTACATTAATCCTTATAGAGTTACCTTTGCAACGGTATATCATTTACCACTAGAAATAATCAAACCAAATCGAAATAAATTTAGGACAGTGGACAATGCGATGTTGTCTCCTATTTTTGCTAAACTTGAGAAAATTCTTGGATTTTCCCAAACCATCTTTTCTAATCATTCAGATGATTTGAAATGTATTCAATGGTTTCCTTATGGAGTCAAGAGTCATGACGTAGGTTCCCTGAGGCTTGCATCAAAACCTTATATGTTTTCAAAATTAATTTCCCTTTCTTATTTAAAATATTGATTTTCCACTCTAAAATCTATTCTCTTTAAAAATATAAAATATTTTAGTTTTCAAAAACCACATAAAATCTCTTTTTTTGAGGGGATGTTTCAACTTTGTTTTCTCTAAGGGGATATTCCAACTCCACTTTCAAAAGGGATACTCTGACCCTTTTTTCTCTAATGGGACATTATAATCTCGCTTTTTAGAACTTCATCAAAAGTCTAAGTTCTCTTCCTCGAGTTTTTCCCAGACTTCTATCAAATTTTTTTACCTAAGTTGACCATCGAATCAATACACGTCTTAAAATTGTCAACTCAGTTGTTCCTTAATAACTAAGGTTAATAACGAGATACATCCTAGCCATCCTTTTTCTTATGTTTTTGTGTATTCAGCTTTAATGTAACTCTTGTTATATTCCTTTATGTCTTACTACCTTATTTCTCTCTTTGCAGATGATTTTGCATTCATGCTTTCAAAAAATCGAATTTCATTAAACCTAAGCCAATGTTCTGTATTAGTATCCCTCTAATGCATGATGTAGAGTGTCCTTTGCTATGTTAATTCGAAAATAATTTTATCAAACCCTCTATGTTTATCTGACCTCTCGGGTTGTACAAAGAGATATAAACTTGATTTTACTAAGAAAAATTTAGATTTAACATCTTTTCTAAAAATTGCATCATAAGAAGACGATTATATGTAAATAATGGTTGCACATAAAAGATTGATAGAAAACTAAAACTTTGATAATTTATTATTAGATGGTACCAAATTTTGAGGGTCGTGGGGGTGCTAATCCTTTCCTATGTGTAATTGACTCTTGAACCCTTTTAAATCGAACTCTTATTATGCAATATATAAAATTAGTATTTTGAGTTTCGTAACTTAGAATCATCTATTTTAATAAGCATCCGGTCATACCTAGCCTAGAATAATCGGTGGTACTCTAAATTTTAGCCATTTCATAATTGCTATCTAAGACTAGTTGGATGAGCAATTCATCCGACGATCCTCTGCTTAACCTTCAATCCATCATGCCTAATCCAAATCCTGATCAAAGGATGACTCAAAAGCGAGCCCTTTCCCTTTACCTCTTTTTCCTTTTCCATATGATTGTTTTTAAGTCGAGCGTGCTACTTTGCGAGAGAGTGAAGGCATGTTATGACAACTTGGCAACTCCATTGGGAATTGTTTAAAGAGTCATCCAACAACTAGCTAAATTTCATTGAATTCTCAGTTTCCTTCAATTTCAGTTGTTATTTACTTACGATCCCCTCTCTTTATCTTTACTGTATTACATTTACTTGCTATTACTTTTTATTGTATTTTTGGTAATTATGAGAGTTCTCTTCCACCTAAAAAAAAGGAAAAAAAAATAAAAATGAATGAATACGATAATTTCTTTAAAATGGTAATAGAGAGTAAAATAGAAAGGTTTATTGTTTCCCTAACATACTCTACACACCCACATCTATATTAAACTCTTAACCCTTCTTTTTTTGAGAGAGAGTAGTACATTTTATTAGGTGAAAGTGAGCTAATTATTCTCTATGGTATCTCTTCTTTACCTATGGCTAGCAACATATTTTGAGGTATAGAGTACCTATGCTCTTGTAGTATTCTTTTTATCCTTGTGGGCATAGCAAAACACCACCACCCGAATCAAACCTATTTCGCCAAGCCTAAGATGGGCCTAGGATTAGGATGCTTTGGCTATTCTTACTAGATGGAAGAGCAATTTGGGAACCTTTTAGAGTTAAGTTAAGTTAACCCATATAGTTAACCTTAAAAGCCAAACTTTATCTAGTAATATTGAAGTGATATTAAATTGACCTAGAGAATAAGATATTCGGAGGAATGCTTACAAATGAACATTATCATTAATGCCTTCTTCCCTGTCATGATTATTTCACCCATCATAATGCTACCAGAGCATGTTGTTAGGCTATCCGCTTAATGGATAATGCCTTCTTTTCTCCTTTTCTCACAAAATTTAATATTCAAATATTGTCACTTGATATCCTCTCAAGGCCAATATCGCTTCCCAAGGAACAAACCTACCAGGGTAAGTCATTATGCTATCTGATCGATGGCTTGAGACTTGTCAACCCTTAGACAATTATGAATGAATATCTATCTCTTCAGAGGCACCATGCTGTCTCGCTATGAACAAGGATTGTAACAAGTCATCATGTTGTCCAATGGATGGCTGCACATTGACATGTAACCATACGATGATGAGTGAATCATCATTATCTCGGGCATTAATCTTTATCCTAATGTAACACCTCTGGCTCGGGCACACTATTATGCGATCTGTATAATTCTAGGCTTGATAGGTGAAATGATTATGCCTATTTTTCTCTATGTTCACCTTGAGGCACTATAATGCCATTGGGCATTTTTTATTCCTTGATATGTTTCTTGTTTTTAATACATTATTGACATAGTGTTTCTTTTGGTGCTGTCTTTGTTATATGCATCATATCATTTCATATCATCTTGGAATAGTTGGTCCAGGGGCTATGTCCGTAAACAAGTATCTCACCATGGCATAAGCACTAGTTGAATGTTTCAAAGATTTTGAGATAGTCAAGATCAAGTAAAAAAGGGAATAGAGAGAGTGGGATAATTTCCAACATGGACACATCTCAGAGATCCCAAAATAAGTTGAAGTGATTTTTAGGCAATTCAATTTTCACGTGTTGAGAGATGTATGGAACAGTTGGGATGAGACTAATAAGGCATTCTTCACGAAAGATTATAGGGATATCACCTTATTAGCCTAGGTTAAAGTCAACTTTAGATTACTGTGCATTGCAATACAATTCTAAAATCCCCCATATAGGTGTTTCAGTTTCAACAGGCCAGATCTAGTCCTTACCATAAAAGAGTAAATAGCCATGCTTAACATCAGAAGGGGTTAACTCGACAAAATTTACTCTAAGTCATTAAAATCTATACCCATCACTAGTATACTCAAAAGTTAGAGAGGACTGAGTAGATTCGCATCTAATCAAATTGAGGAATAGTGCATGTATCACATGAGATAGCTTAAAATTTGCCATGAGTACTCTATCAGACAAGAAAAAGATTCAAGACACTTTTGCTTGAACAATATATGGTCTGATCATCTTTCCAAGGGCTTAGCTTAAAATTTGCCATGAGTACTCAATCATACAAGAAAAAGATTCAAGACACTTTTGCTTGAACAATATATGGTCTGATCATCTTTCCAAGGACTTTAAGGCATGTAAAAGTTACCATAGTGGATATTTGCTCATTGAGTTGTGGTATTATCATAATGTGGCCTGGAGGCGAATCTTGATCAAGCTTGACTTAAACAGCCCTTGACTATATAAGTGATGATGTATCATTATTTCAAAACTATTTATTCTTCCTTTTTTGGGCCATATCAATATTACTATTCTCTTATTTCTAGGGACTCAGTAGTTAAGATGAATCGTTTGCCCATCTTAACCCTAAATAGTCATCACGAAATGACAATTTGTTTGGAGTCACCACCAATCTATTTTGGCCAAGCCAGATTGGTCACATTTCAGAATTAATGCTTTAAGGGTCATAAAACCCTAAAGATAAATACTATGGTCTATGGAGTACCGAAAATCGGATTTAAGGATTTGGGAGTCAGTTATAGCCATAAGTGAGGATCGAATCTCTCGTGGTGCCCGAAATTGGTACCTTATTGACCATGGTTAATTTGAACTTTAATTTTTATGCACTTCAATATGTGGTATTTAATTACAATTCCTGTATTGTTAAAATAAGAATTTATAATTCAATAAGAGAAATTAGGGTTTTACGTTTTGAAAATCAAAACATTGTACACACCCCCGCCAAAAAACCAATGGGATGAAAGTTTTTATTATTCCCTTTTATACCCCAACAGAAAACCAAAGGGATATAAAAGGTTCTAAAAAACTAAAATGTCTTTCACATCCTACTGGAGTACCAGGCAAAATGTGAAAGGATTTTATTTGTATAAAATTCCCGATTTCCATTTTGAAAAGGGTATCTTGTCATTAGAATGATCCGTAAAACCCTATCACATATGGACGAGAGGAGTTTCACTCATCATTCTAACTCTGAGACATTGCATTTATTTTACAAAGACATAAAAATTTTATTTGAAACAAAAATAAAAGACCTATGACTCGGTCTAGACACTAAAGTACTAATTCGAATATAAGGACTAAAAAGATAAAAGATAAATGAACTTATCCTTAAAATATACCTTCGGCATAGAAACACTCGATGGTTACTTAAGACTAGGTTTTAAGAACAATTAAGATATCCTTAAGGCTTACCATCGACACAAAGGCACCCGGTAACTACTTAGGATTGGTTCTAAGGAAAATTAAAATATTCCTAAGGCTTACCATCGACACTAAGGCACCTAATAATGAAAATTACAAAAATGTCCCTTGATTATACCTTTGCCATGAAAGTATCTCGGTGCCCCTAATGGACTAAAAAATGACCTTAAAAGGCTAAAGGAACCTTAAACATTCACCTTCGGCATAAAAACATCCCAGCAAGAAAAATTATGAAAATGCCCTTAGGCTATACCTTTTGCATGAAAGTATCTCGGTACCTGTAATAGACACTAAAATGACTTTAGAAGGCTAAATGAATCCTAAACATTCACCTTTGGCATAAAAACATTTGGATAAGGAAAATTACAAAAATGCCCTTATTATATACCTTTAACATGAAAGTATCCTGGTATCCCTAATGGACACTAAAATAACCTTAAAAGGCTAAATGAATCCTAGACGTTCACCTTTGGCATAAAAGCATCTCGATGAGAAAAATTATGAAAATGCCCCTGGGTATACCTTCAACATAAAAGTATCCCGATAACTCTAAAAGACTCGAAAAGACAAGTAATGATAATTTTTACTCTAAATGAATAATTTAAATTACAAAAATTGCTAATGGATCCCTAAATTTCTCAAAATTAGATACTAGTCCTAAATTGATTTGAAATGCTAAAAAAGATATATATATATATATATTTTTTACCCATGAAACTCGTAAATGAGAAGTTTAAATTTTAAAATAACCTAACATACAAAAATACCATTAAGTCCCTAAATTTTTAAAAATTGTATTTCCTACCCTAACGGAGAATCAAAAGAACAGGAAAGGTTTTAATATTTTTAATACCTCACTGAAGGATCAATGGAATGCTAAAAATATTAAAAATAATCTAAGTGAATGATTTCAAGCTAAAGATAACCATTTTGTCCTAAAAATACTAGATATCCCTAAAGGTCCC